>CAKNXH010059139.1:0-11902 GCA_932178445.1 Andricus quercusramuli
TTCTTAACAAAATAGAGATACCTGGCCTCTCAGTGTATAATAATATTGGTCATTATTACACTTAATTCTGTCGTTGAAAAATCAACTGTTTTGTAGAAACTTCAAACATTTTTTTTTCTTTCTTTCCTGAAAAACCTTTGCTGCTTGAAAATTCAAAAATTTTTGTGAAAATTCACCTCTTTAGGTAGAAAATTAACTTTGTTAACTGAAAATTTAACTATACATCTTTGTCTGAAAATTGATCGTTTTTAATTGAAAATCAACTATTAAATTTCTTATTGAGAATTCATCTTTTTTTGGTTGAAAATTTAAATACGTGGTTGAAACTCGAACTACTTTGTTAAAAATTAATTTTTTTGTTTGGAGATTCACCACATGAATTGAAAATTCAGCTCTTCGATTCAAAATTAATTTTCTAATACAAATTTGTCTTTTCAGTATGCAATTAATCTTATTGGTTGAAAATTAATATTTTTTGTTAAAAATGTAATTATTTTGTTGAAAATTAAAAAGTTTTATGGATAAGTCATCCTTTTTGGTTGAATATTGTTCTTTTTGTGGGAAAAATATCAACTATTAGATGTTTTGTCAACTGAATTTAACTTGATTAGAAATTTGAAAATGTATCAGCCCGAAAATTTTGAGCTTATATGTTTAAAATAGCTTTTTGCAATCCCGAAATTTGAAGTTTTCTTTAAATTTTTAACACTTCAGTCTAATGATTTTGAATTTAAAAGCGTTTTAATTTGGATTTTCCAAAAATATAAAAATGCGTTATTTCGAGGCTCTCCAAAAACATTTTTACTACTACAAATTAAAAACTAAAAATATGTAAAAGCTTCAGCTATTCAAATTTAAGCTAATGATTAATTCCTGAATTTTAAACCAGGCTTTTCAATTAGAAATTCTCTCATTTCTGAAGTTTCATTGAAATCATTCTTTACACGTTTTTAATTTAACAATGCTTTGATTCTTAAGATTTTCATTCACATATTGTTTGATTTTGAACAAGTTATCTAAATTGTTAAGAAAAGAGAATCCTAAACTGCAATTTGAAGTGTTATGAAATTACAGTCGAGCAAGTACTTTTGAATTTTTTAAATGAAATAAAAATAATTTTGAATTTTGTTATCATGAAATTATTCTAATGTTAACCTTTTCCTACCTTGCAATTATTTAAGTATACAGGATTTTAATTTAAAATTGTACAATTATGAACAATTCAAATTTAAAACGACAAGAGGTTGAACTATTAATTTTAAAGCATACGTTGTACAATTTTGAACGATTTAAATTAACCCCAAATAGTTTTGAATTTTGTTAAGATAAGATTATTCCAAACTAAATTTTATACCACTTATTGGATGATAAAACTCACAGAAAATCATCGTTTTGGCTTCTATTTTTAAAAAAGTGTACTTTTTAGTTTTCAAGATTTGAAAACTGTTCATGTTGAATAGGTTATGTTCATTAACAGCAACAAGATACGATCACTTTTTACGTATTTATTCCTTTTTCTTCACTTTTTTTTAGAAAACAAATTTCGTTTTACTAACAGAAACGTTTTTTGTCGTTTATATATATGATATTTATTCAATTTTTCGCGTAATAACATGATTTCCACTTTTTCCACTTGTCCGGTCAGGTGACAGTCAGATTACCGGAAATCGGTCATCTGACGGTCACTCCCCATCTCTAATCCGAACATTTGTGGGTGAGGTAGTACGGTTGTGGGATGACCGGCATTTTCAAGAAAATTTTCGGTACGTACATAACCTCAAAAGCAGCTGAAAAAGGAAGGCTGTTTTTTTTTAATTTACACCGGAATTTCGGAGTAAATAACAAAAAAAAGTAAAATTAATCAAATAAAATTTAAGTTATAGAATAAAATATTTTTTATATATTATATATATAACTTCTTAGTGAAAGTTAAGTATTGAACATACATATGCTTTCACCGCAAGAACAAATTAATAATAATGTTTCAATAGAAAATAATCAATTTTGTATATAACTATATATAAATTTCTTATGCCTCTTAGTATTTGTATATAAGTCTTTTCTTCATAAATAATTTGTATCTAGTATATAAAATATTAAATATTTTAACAGATTCTATTGAATATCTTGAATAAGTATTTTTCCTCCGAGGTTGCGGAGCAGGTTTTTCCTTTTTGTAGGTGGCCTGGCATACGGCGACTGAAAGAAAACTTTGAATCAGCGCATGTTGCCTTATTTATTATTAAATTTATCATTATTTATTACTATCATATGTTATTTCAAGTTCAAAAAATGAAACTTGTTTAAAATAATTTATAGAATCGAAGAAAATATGCTAATGTTAATTGTAACTAATTTTGGAAAAGAACTCGAGGGGAACTTTTGAAAATAATATTTCGGGTTTTCTTTATTTGACAATAATTATTGAGAGTTTAATGTTTTTCTTTTTATCTTCAGGTGAAAGTTGCAATTCTTATTTAAGGGCATGCTCTCCGGTGATCACGTGACCAAAACAGTCCTTGGTTATGAAACTTTTTTTGGTGTTCACCATGTCCAAACGCAATGATGTATTGCTCTCAAAATTTGGAATATAGAAAACGAGACAATAAATTGCGTTTGTATATTTAGTTTCAGTCATAATTTTGAAAAAAACTTTCCATGAAAAAAATAAATGTGGAAAATTTCATAACCGAGTTTGGTTATGTGATCTCTACTTTACCGACGTTGAAATGCTCCAACTGCTCCAACAATAATGACAGGTTAGGTGTGTGCAGATACATATTTTTTGATTTGCAACGAATGTGCACGATAACGTTGCAACGAATGTGCAACGAATGTGAATGGTAATAATTTTGAAAAAAAATTCCATGTAAAAAATAAATGTGTAAAAATATTTTCATTTTTTTTGGTGCTCACTACGTCCACACGGATTGAGATATCGTGTTTAGAATTTGAAAGATTGAATAAAAAGCACTAGAGAACGTTTATACACATCAATATGTTTATAATTTCAAGGAAATTTCATTTATAAATTGATAGAATACCATTCGAGTTGCAGCACGTGCAGGTAATTTTTGGTTTGATGCATTTCAGATTTTCTGATTCACGTATGTTGATAACTGACACAAATTTTGGATTAAGTCGTCTGAACATTCAAAAAAATAATGAAACAATAACACTTGCACATTCATTGCAAATAAAAAAATAAGTATCTGCACACACGTAACCTGTCATTATTTTTGGAACATTTCAACGTCGGTAAATTAGAGATCACATAACCAAGCTCGGTTATGAAATTTTCCACATTTATTTTTTACATGGAAAATTTTTTTCAAAATTATTACTGAAACTAAATATACAAACGCAATTTATTGACTCATTATCTTTATTCCAAATTTTGAGAGCAATACATCATTGCGTTTGGACATGGTGAACACCAAAAAAAGTTTCATAACCAAAAGGACTGTTTTGGTCACGTGATCACCGGAGAGCATGCCCTTAATTCTGATGCTGTAAGGCTTATTTTATTTCTTAAGATTCTCTGCAAATCTCATTGGTACGTTTTTATTTAAAAAAATGTATGTCTGAAAATCTATTGTTCACAAAAATAACGATTTTATAAATCAGAAATAAAATTTTTTCATTAAAAACGTACCAATGAGATTTGCAGAAAATCTTTTAAGGATTAAAATAAGCCCTACAGCATTATGATTAAATAATAGTTGCAACTTTTATCTAAAGTGAGAGAGAAAAACATTAAGCCCTAAGAACTATTGTTAAATGAACAATGAAAATTGTATTGTAAACAATAATAATGTAATTGTAAACAAGTATAATGAAAATTCCCTTTTCGTCTTAAATCTTAAGGTAAATGTCATAAAAATAGTTATGTCGAAGAGCAAATTTTTTAATGAATTCATTAGAATTAATTAAATTTGTTTGCAATGTGTATTTTTGGTTCACGTTTTTAAACTTGGAAATTTAAAAATCAGGGTTATTTTAATCAATTTTAAGCTAGAAATATTAAAAATTGAACGATTACACTTTTTTTTTTATAAACGGAACACTTCTTAAATCAGAAGTTAAGATATGTTTATTTTAAATAGTGTACAAATCCTTGAAAAGCTTCAAAATTTTATTCCAAAATCTTGAAACATCTATACGTTGTTTTACATTTTTCCAAATTATGAATTAATTAAAAAAATTTTCAAACCTTCTAAACATCTTTCAAAATGATTCGAATTCTTCCTAAAATTTCGTTTGAATCCTGCAAAATGAAAAGTTTTTTCTTAAAATCTTCCAGATTCATTTTTGACACTTTTAGAAATCTTTTTAAATATTCTCTTAAAACCTGCACAAATCTATATTTTGTTTTCAATTAGGCCCTGGGCTATTTGCACCGAAATTTCTGTACGAATAGCCAAATTTTGTCGGTGTAAGTAGACACTTTGTTTAAATTATTCGAAATCATTTCAAATTTTCAATTGAAAGTAGATTCAACTTTTTTGAATTTTTTTCTAGGAATAATAATAGGTGTTCAATATTTATTATACATCAAAATTCAACAATTTTACTTGCAAATTACATTTTTTGAAATAGAACAATCAAAATTGTAACGTTCAAAGTTTAGTTTTTTTTTTTGTCCAATTTGGAATATTTTATTTATTAATTAATAAATGTCTTGAAGTATGAATATGTTGTTTTGAAGTTATTTTACAATTTGAAATCATTTAGAAAGTTTCAATCATGGGTTTAATACCGTTTTTAACACGAAGAGCTTTTTCCTCGTCTAAATTGACGATGTAATTTCTTTGTGAATCGGCGTCGTACAAAGTGATAGGAACTTTTTTTCTACTATCACCCATTTTAATTTTATTTCGAACACAATTAAAGCTAAAAATGCTAAAAATGCAACAATACGCATGGATGCGAGCCTGCCCGCTCCAGGAACAAAAGTGAACAAAAGTGTGGGAAACGTAAGGAAACGACGCGTTCTGCGCGTTACTGAGCGGCACTCTGAGTGGTATCGCGGGTTTTTGCAATGCGCGTGATTACATCATTGCTCGTAAGGTGTCAGCACCGTTTGGCAATTATTATTAATATTTTTCTTTAATAATTAATTTATTAACTTTCGCTTTACTTATTCCTAAATTGTTGTATTTATGTGAAAGTCCTTTATAAATTGATTGAATAATCAATTAATGATTTGATATAATAAAATATTTTAATTAATTAATGATAACTATTTTCTGAAATTAAACAAAGCTTACTGCCACCATCTTGCTCCCAGTGATATTACACATGCTTTTAAATCCAGTAATTCCAGTGAAAATTACGTAACGCAAAATTACACAGAATCGCCATGATTGATGACGTTTTTCGGTCGACAACCAATCGCAACGCTCCAAACAATAATTTTGTCTACGTTGGCCTCACTGCAACAGTTCTCATTGCCCTTGCAGCAGTAATTTATATGACGTCACACCAGTACTTCCAGTACTCCCAGTCAATTCTCGAACACAACCTAGGTAGGAAACACGCCTGGCGCGAATATACATTGTCTGACCAAAGATATTTTACCAATAAAAATAAAAAAAATATCTTTGGTCTGACATTGTTAGTCGCTACAGGTTCGCGACACTAGCGTCCTCGCATCGCTGGTTCCCAAACTAAGCCTACTCCCGACGTCTCATTCCCCGCGCCGATCTTCTAAGCTTGGTGGGCATTGTCGCCTCTACTTCCCTCTACGCTCAGTCGCTCATACGTGAAGTACGTCGTGATGGCGATATGAGACGCATTACTAGATTGCGATAGACAGATAACAATCGCACGATCGTTATCTGGGTGAAAGGAAAATATCTGATCGGTTCACGCATATACGTGAGATTTGGGATTTGTTTATAACCAATTGCACAGAAAACTATGAATCGGGAAATAATGTGATGCGGGCTTTGCATTCCTTCGTTGGCTCGCAAAACTTTTTATAAATGCTTGAAAGGCGACAGACCTATGTGTAAGGAGCACACTGCAAAAATTTGCGAGTAATGTGCTCAGCCGTCGGAATATGCCAAAACGTAATTTACGCTATTTTTGTAAAAAAAATTATTTTCAAGTTTTTCACTCATGTTTTGATTCTGAATAAAAAATAACGCTGAAAAATTCTAATATTTTATGTATTTTTTCATCCCCAGAACCGAAAAATTGAGTATTTGTTTAAACTTTTGCGTTTTTCAAATAACTTTATTAATTTTATAACAATATATGCGTTATTTCAGAAGGTAATCATAAACTTTAAGGTATGTATGTAGTTCAAATCATTAATTTTTGCTGAGAAATGGAGTATCCTGGTAGCATGACTTAGCCGCGCGGAACCAGAAATGAGCCTACTTTCGAATCACTAAACAAATATGTTTTTCAGAACATATGGAAAAACCGAAAACACAATTCTAAAGTACAAATCTTGAACTTTCCATTCATCAGTATTTAAGCCTGTTTATCTTGATTTTTACTTAAACAACAGCCTTTCAGAAAAAACGTGATTTTTTCACAACAATTTTAAAGATTTTTATTTAAAAATATATTTTTGTTCATATTTGCCACTTTCAAACCCGTACTGTGCAATTCTTGAGGCTTTTCTCTATAAAAACTAAAAAAAGGCAAAATCGTTCAATTAGGAACGAAGATATGAGCTGTTAAAGTTTGCTGGGTGAACCTAACCCAGTGTGTATACTTTTATAAAACTATAGTGTGTATACCAAGGGTTAATCTTGAAATACTTTTAACATAGAATCTTTTATAAATGGAATAAAACAGTATTTCAGATACAAATTTTCAAATTTAATAATTTATTTCAAACAAGAAAATGTCTTTTCTACTATAAAATATGGATTTTTAACAAAATACTTGAATTTCCAACCTAAAAATATAAACTCCTAACTAAAAGGCATAATTTATGTTTTACTCAAAAAACATGAAATTTATTTTTAAAAAAGTTTTTTAAACCCAAAAAGACGAATTTTCCACAAACAAAGATTTTTCACTAAAGAAAGAAAGCCAAAAGGAGAATTTTCAACTGAAAATGATCAATCTTAAAAAATTGGAAAAGTTACATTTTCAGTTAAAAAATTAATTTCCACTAAACAGTTAAATTTTTAACCAAAGAGCCTTTAATCACAAAAATAAATGTTTATCAATGTAGTTTGACTTTTTCCCAAGTACTTGAATTTTCAATTTAAAGAGATTAATTTTCAACAAAATAGTTGAACTTTCAACCAAAGAGATGAATTTACAACTAAAAATATATTATATAACTCTTGAGATATAAAAAAAAGGATTTTTTAACAAAATTGTTAAATTTCCTACAAATTAGATTAATTTTTCACCATAAAACCGAATGTTCAACAAAATAGTTAAATTTTCAACCAAATTATTTTCAACTGAAACCAAGAATCTTCAACCAGAAAAATGAATTTTTAAGAAACTAGTTTAACTTTTAACCACGTCGTTAAATTTTCAACTAAAAAAGATGAATTTTCATCCAAATAACAGTTGAATTTTTAACTAAAAAAAGATAAATTTTCAACCAAAAATGAAATACTTACAATTTAAATTAAAAAATAAATCTTTTACAAAAAATAGAATATTCAACAAAATAGTCAAATTTGGAACAAAGGAATTAATTTTTTGCAACTAAAATGAAGAACAATCAACTGAAATACTTACATTTTAAAATAAAATAGTTGGAATACTCAAGCAAAGAAAAAGAATTTTTAAACAAAAAGTTGCATTTTCATGAAAAAAAAAGGATGCAAGAATGCAAATCCGACTGAATCCGACCTAATCCAATGTGAAACCCAATATTTCAATCCGACTGAATCCGAAGTCAAACCAAGATTTCTATCCAACTGAATCCGATCTATTCCGGAGTCAAACCAAGATGTCTATCCGACTGAATACGACCTAGTCCGATTTCGAAACAAGAATTCCTATCCGATTTAATCCAAAGTCGAAAAAAGACTAAGTACGATTGAATCCGACCTAATCCGATTACAAAGTAAGGATGTCGATTCGACTGAATCTGACCGAATCCGAGGTGAAACCCAGGATTTCTATCCGACTGAATTCGAAGTCAAACCAAGATGTCTATCCGACTGAATACGACCAGGTCGATATAATCCGAAGTCGAAATGAAAATTCCAATTCGACTGAATCCGAACTAATCCAATTAAAAAGCAAGGATGCAAATCCGACTGAATCCGACCTAATCCGATGTGGAACCTAATATTTCAATCCGACTGAATCCGAAGTCAAACCAAGATTTCTATCCGACTGAATGCGACCAAATCGGATTTTTCAACAAGGATTCCTATCCGATTTAATCCAAAGTCGGAATAAGGATTACAATCCGATTGAATCCGACCTAATCCGATTTCAAAGAAATTATGCCAATCCGACTGAATCTGACCTAATCCGAGACGAAACCCAGGACTTCTACTCGACTGAATCCGCAGTCAAACCAAGATGTCTATCCGACTGAATACGACCAGGTCCGATTTTGAAACAAGAATTCCTATCCGAGTCAACCCGAAGTCGAAATAAGATTGACAATCCGATTGAATCCGACCTAATGCAATTTCAAAGCAAGGATGTCAATCCGACTGAATCCGACCTCATCCGATGTGAAAACCAAAATTTATATCCGACTGAATCCGGAATCAAACCATGATTTCTATCCAAAACTGAATCCAATCAATTCCAAAGTCAAACCAAGATTTTTATCCGACTGAATTTCAATCCGATTTAATCCGACGTAATGCGAGGTCGAAGCAAGGATTAATTCGGATTGGGGACACGGATTGAAAAAGATTGAAAGGTGAATTCGGATTCATTCTAATTGGGGCTACGGATTGAAAAGGGTTGAAAGTCGTTCAGATTGATTTCAGATTAATCAGGATTGTGAGCACAGATTGAAAATAATTGAAAGGTAACTTCGGATTGATTTCGAATTCATTCGTATTGGAGGCACTTATTAGAAAGAATTGAAAGTCGTTAGGATTGATTCGCTTTTTGGTCATTGATTGAAAAGTGTGTTCGAATTGATTCGGATTGGGGTCACAGATTGAAAAGTATTTGATTTTGGGATTAATTCGGATTAAATGTGTTGTGGGTGACAGATTGGAAAAGATTGAAAGTCATTCGGAATGATCTCGGATTCACTCGGATTAGATATCGTATTGAGGAATGAAATTTTGCTCGTATGAGTGTCGCATTTATTCGTTTTGGTATCCGATTCAATCGGATTTATTCAGTTTGATGTCGGATTCAATTAGGATTGAACTTTGAAAGGACTTACTGATTGAAAAGGATTCAGAAGGATTAAAATATCTTTCCGAATGGAGCTCGGATTCATTCGGATTGAAATGTGATTTCGGATTAATTGGTTTCGAATTCACTCTGATTAGACACACGGATTGAAACATGTGTTCGGATTTATTCGGATTGGAGGCTTGGATTGAAAAATGTCTTGTATTGATGTCGGATTCATTCGGATTGGAGGCTACGGATTGGAAAGGATTGAAACTCGTTGAGATTGATTTCGGATTAATTAGGATTGGAAGCACAGATTGAAAAGAATTGAAAGGTTACTTCGGATTGTCTTCTGATTAATTCGGATTGTGGTCACGGATTGAGAAGTATGTTCGGGTTAGATTTTGGGATTAATTCGGATTGGATTTGCTGTTGGTGATAGATCGAAAAGGATTGAAAGTCGTTCGGAATGATCTCGGATTCATTCGGATTGAACTTTGAAAAGACTGACGGATTGAAAAGGATTCATAAGGATTAAAATATCTTTTCGAATGGAGCTCGGATTCATTCGGATCGAAACGTGTATTCAGATTTATTCGGACTAGAAGCTTGCCCTGGCGAAATTTTCGGATACGAATTCCTTCCGAACCAATTAGAATCATTCCGGAATCTGTATCCGAACCAATCCAAATCAATCCGAACCAAAGTTTCAATCCGAATGAATCCGAGTTCGGATTGAATCGTATTCATTCGGATTGAGAATCGTTTTAGGTCAATCCGAGTTCGGATTCAATCGGATTAAAAATTTGGTTTGGATTTATTCGGATTGGAAGTTCGCATTGAACCGGATTGAGTCGGATTAATGTTTGACCGATTGGGATCCAACGAAATGTGAACATTTTTTCAGATTGGTTCGAATTAACTCGGATTGGTTCGGATACAGATTCCGGAATGATTCAGATGATTTCGGATTGGTTCGGAAGCAATTCCTATCCGATACTTTCGCCAGGGTGGATTAAAATATGTCTTCGGATTGATGTCGGATTCATTCGAATTGGGGGCCACGGATAAAAAATGATTGAAAGGAAAGCTTCGGATTGAATTTTGAGTTGACGGACGGATTAAAAAGGATTGAAAACTTCCTTCGAATTAGATCGGAATGAAACTATTTGGTTCGGATAAAAATTCCGGAATGATTCAGAAAATTTCCAATGAATTTGAACATATTGGATCGTGTACCTTTTTACTTTGTAGCAGATTCGATCGAGGCCGAGAAAAGTGAAAGGCCAAAATTTATTGGCAAGTTTTATAACAGCGCTGCTATTTGTCCTTGAAAATTAAATTATAATACTTTAACGACATAATGAATACATTTTTATAAATAGAAAATTGAAGAAGGGCTTTATTTATGTTTCAAGAAAAGATTTACTTGTCTCTATTTCTGTTAGATTTGTATTTATTCGAATTGACATTCATTTTTCATGTCACAGCGTTCTTATTCCTAGTTCAGTTGATCCAGATTGAGATTATCTTAGAATTTCTATATCTTTAAATAGCTGTGGAGTCAATTTTATTCTTATCTATGGAATTTAATTAATTAATTAATTAAATTTTTTAATTTAATTAATTAAAAATGTGATTAGGGAATTTTTTTAAAGTTTTGCGTAACGCTGATATAATATTCTTTTCAGTAATTTATTTGCCTTGTATTTCTATTTCTATTTTCTTTTTTTTAAGTCGCTTCTTCCTGAAGATTATCTTTTTAGTTATAAATTTTACTATTTGTTTGAAAATTTAATAATTTTGTTAAAAATTCATTCTTTTTGGTTGAAAATTCAACTGTTTTGTTGAAAGTTCGTCTTTGTGGGATTAAAATTCAACTATTTTCGTGGAAAATGTACTTTTTGTTTAAAATTCATATCTTGGTGTTGAAAAGTCATTTAAAATCTTTTTTGGAAGAAAAATCAACTATTTCATAGAAATTTTAATTTTTGTTTAAAATTCATATTTTAATGATGAAAAGTCAACTGAAATCTTTTTTTGGATGAAAATGAGAATACTTTGTTTGGAAATTTGTTTTTTATTCTAAAAATTCAACAATTTTTAAAAAGTCATCTTTTTTGATTGAAAATTCAATTCTTTTGTTGAAAATTCAACTATTTTGTGGGAAATTTATTTTTTGTTTAAAAATTCATCCGTTTTAGTAAAAACTCCATCTTTCTTTAATAAAAATGCAACTATTTGGTTGAAAATTCAACAATTTTGTTAAAAAGTCATCCTTTAAGTTTAAGATTCGACTTTTTTGTTGAAAATTCAACTATTTTCTAGAAAATTTATTTTTTTGTTGAAAATGCATCTGTTTCAAAAGAAATTTCATCTTTCTTGGATAAACATGCAACTGTTTGGTTGAAAATTCAACAATTTTAAAAAAGTCATCCTTTTTGATTAAAATTCAACTGTTTTGTTAAAAATTAACTATTCTGTAGAAAATGTATTTTTTTATTTGAAATTCATATTTTAACGTTGAAAAGTCAACTGAAATCTTTTTCTGGATGAAAATGAAAATACTTTGTTTGGAAATTTGTTTTTTATTTTA
>CAKNXH010059140.1:0-33975 GCA_932178445.1 Andricus quercusramuli
GAAATTGTCCTATTCTCGACAATTTAATCTCAAATAATTGAGATTCTGATTCTTCAATTCAAAATAAAATTATGAAATTTTCAATTCCTTTACTTAGAAATAATACATTTTGAATTCTTTAAAATTTTAAATGATCCAATGTTCAAAATCCTTATCTGAATATATTCAATTTTTATTGATTTGAAATTGTCCTATTTTCGAAATTTCAATCTGACATAATTCAGTTTCTATATTCTTCAATTAAAAATATAATTATTCAATTTTCAACGCCTTTAAAGAGAAATAATACAATTCAAATTCCTTTGAATTCTTAGTGATCCAAATGTCAAAATCCTTATTTGAAAATGTTCCATTTTTATTGATTTGAAATTGTCCAATTTTGGAAATATTAATCTCAAATAATTCAATTTCTACTCTTCAATTAAAAATAAAATTATTCAATTTTCAATTCCTTTAATTAGCAATAATACATTTTGAATTCTTTTAAATTTTAAATGATCAAATTTTCAAAATCCTTATCTGAAAATATTCAATTTTTATTGATTTGAAATTGTGTTAGCTGGGGGCCACTATTTTTATAATTTTCATCATCCGGCTTTGCATCGGTAATCCTGGTAAAAATTACGAGAGATCTATTGAGTTTGAATCATACAATAAATAGTATGAGCACTTTTTGTATCTAATAAATAACAATACAGAGATGTGTTTTATTATATACTGGCAATAAATGCGCGCGTTCACGTATATGGGTTTTTATTTCCTAACATAAAAATATAAACAATTAAAAAACCATTATTAAAATATTATGTAATGTTTGAAGTATATAATATGATAAATAAATATTATGTAAAAGAATATTATTGTTCATATCGTGCGTTGTTTGGTATAAAATGTTCATTTTCGTTTTTTTTTTATTTTGAAAATGCTGTAACTGTTAATTTTTTTGTATTGAAAAAGTCCTAAGGATAAATTACTTGAGTTTCCGAGTACTACGAATAAGCGTACATAGAATTTTCAAATCGTGGGAAAAAATTAGTCTCAAACATTTTGAAAATGCTTTAACTTTTTGAATTTTCATCAAAAATGGCTGGCTAACGAATTTGACCTTGAGTTTAGGATAGTTGAAGAGTAGACCGAAGGCCAATGTAATAGACTAATTTTTTCAAAAGTGATCGTGCTCACAGACAGACACACAGCCAGACACAAACTTAAGAACCTGTTTTTCGGGATCAGAGGATCTCAAAACGTGGACATTTGACCAAAACGGGGAGGGGGGTAGAGTCAAATTTTACAGAAATCTTATATCTTCTCTGATGAGAATGTAAAAATTTCCATCATAATTTAAAATTTGAAAAGATGTAAAATAATTAAAATAAAATGTAGATTATTCTGAAGGTTTGGAAACAAAATGTTGATGGTTTTCAAGTATTTTGAAATTAAATGTTTTTAAGGTTTTTAATGAGTTTTAAAGGTTTTACGATAATACACATTTTTTCTTAATATTCCTCGAAAAATTATTTTTATTTGGAAAAAATAATTCAAAGGGAATATTTAAAAACATTTCGAAGCAAAAACAAATTTTTATGTATGAATAACAATTGAACAGAAATTCAATCAATATTTAAGATTTATTTGAAACTGCTTGAAATATCATGTAACTTCTAATTTGAACTGGAATTTAAAAAGTGCTGGGTTAAACAAAATTTTTAATCGTTCAACTCTTTAGTGTTTCTACCTTAAAATTGCTTCAAATGATATAAATTGTAAAATTTACAAATGTATTGATTCATTTTTCCATTTGCAGCTTTGAAAATGGTAACGTGGATTTATATTTTTTGAACTGAACCTGAATCTTTGAACTGCGCATGTTCACATTGAAATGCGCATGAACAATTTATAAAAGTTAAACAAATGTGATTTTGCAGTATAAATGCATTTAATTAAAATTTTGTTAATTAAAAAGTTTTAATAGCTTTCATTTTATACGATTAAATTTTTAAAGTTTATAATTCAAAAATTTTTAAATTGTATTGGGTGTACAAAAGAGACCGAGAAAATAAGTATTATCAGTTTGTTTTTGAAGTTATCTAAATATAATTTTCCTGAGATTCTTGAGGAAATACAAAAAGATTTTTAGAGATTTCACTTCCATTGGAAAAAAATCTAGAAAATTTGAAAGAATTTTTTTTTTTTCATTACAGGATTTCACAAAATATCAGGAAAAACTCAGGTCCGCTTAAATGATATTTAGGACTTTGAGAAATTTGGAAGAAATTGAAAAATATTTTATAAATTTTCAGAAACCTTTTCAAGTATTAAAATATTTTTAATCTCTTCAAAACTTCTAAAATTCCTAATTATATTTTTAACTGTCTCACATTTTTCTTAAAATTTGGAAAAATCTTTCAAAATTAAAAAAATTGCCTTAAAATCTTTAAGGTATTTTTCGACATTTTTAGAAACCTTTTGAAATAAGTTAAAATTTTCTTGAAAAATTAATTTTTTATTAAAAAAAACGTTTCATATTTTCCCAGGAATCTTAAGAAAGTTTTTTTTTTATAGTTTGGAAACCTTTCACAATTGTTACTCGTAAAAAGCTTCTATTATTCTTATCAAAACTGCTACATCTTCTGAATATCTTTTAAAATGATTCGAATTTTTCTTTATTTTGCAAAATTACAAAAATGGCCATGAAATCTTCCAGATGCTTTTTTTGACAATTTTGGAAATCTTTTAGAATGTTTGAAAATCTTTTTGAATATTCTCTGTGAATTAGTTTTTGAAAATAAAAAATCATCTGAATTTTTGCTAACAATCTTAAGAAAATTGTTTATTCTCTTAAAAACTTTGAAAATTCTCAAGATTTAAATAACTTTCTAATATTTTCAGATCTTCTGAATAAATTTTAAGTTATTTAAGTTAAAAATTTCTTGCTTTTGAAAATTTCACTTATCATCTATACACTGAAAAAAAAAGATGACTTGTACCAAGTGAATTTTACTTGGCTGAAGTAAGTGAAAGTCCTGTTTATTTTCAAAGAAATATTTTCTTGAGGCAAGTAAAAATATGCACTTTGAATGAAAAAAATAATTTCTTTCAGCCAGACAAATGTTAATAGGATTAAGTTAACATTGTTTAATTCAATGAACGACCTATTGGTCGGAGGGAAATATTTCTTTAAATCAAAGAAATATTAATTGGAGGCAAAAGAATACATTTTAAACCTATTAAATGACTCATTGTTCCAAATGAATGTGCCATGAATGGGAATGAATATTTCTTTGAGATGAGAATATGTGAATTGATGGAAAGAAATATATTTTAAAGTCAGGCAAACATTTTATAGGCTCACAGAACTATTTCTTCGCATCAAATTTTTGAGTATTTGAAGCAAAAAAAATATCCCACTGACTCAAACAAATATTTCTTTGGCCTACACCATGCGCGAGTGCAATAAAGTAGTTTGTACTTCAACTGTAGTACATATTTTCCTAAATAAACAAACGGAATCTTTCAACTTAAATTATTATTAACATTGTTATTATTATACATATTTAATTTAAACAGAGCACATAATTTAAAATCTCGATGAACCTGAAACAGAAAAATTCGATGAAAAATCCACCTCCAGCAGGAATCGAACTCGGGTCCGTTGAGTGTCAAGTCCACTGCGATGACCACGACGCTGTCGCAACATGGAAGTTATAAAGCGAAAAGTCGTATTTAACCCTCACCATAAATGCCAAAGAAATATTTCTTCAAATCAAAAACATGGATATTGAATTTAACAACATATTTCTTTGATCTAAAGAAGTATTCAATAGAAACAAATTATTAAATGCTTGATTTGAAACAATAATTACTTCGTTGAAATAAATGTTTATTTGTTCTGAATAATTCAATTCTAGTAGGCAAATGAAATATTTCCTTCAAATGAAGAAACAAATATTCATGTAAACACAAATATCTTGTTCATCTAAATAAATGCTTCATTGGTATAAATTCATGAACTCTTTGTAACAAATAAATATATTTTTAATTAAATTAATATTATTTTGGATTGAATCATTATTACTTTGATTCAAATGAACTTTAAAGACTTGATTCAAGTATGCACAATTAATTGATTCAAATGCGTCCGAATCAATTCAAAGAATCGAACTCATTGAATCAAACAAATATTTCTTTGAACGACTAATCAGATTCCAACGAATCTAGACCTTTTGAATCAAAGAAATGGTTTTCTTGAATGTAAGAAATATTTGTTCGATTCAAGAAAATATAGCCAAAGAATTCATTTCATTAGATCAACAAAAGATATGTGTCTGGTTTAAATAAAAATTACTTCTAATAAGGAATATTTTCTTGATGCTAAGAAATAGGATTCAAGTAAATGCATTTTCTTGGATCCAGACATTCTTTTTTTCAGTGTACTAATTTAATTACAATGATTCAAAAAAGTTGTAAAATATCATAGACTAGTTTTGAAATATTATGTTTTTGAATGCAAATTTTTATTTTATTTAATTTCGACTGATTTCAAATTAAGGTGTTCAATTAAACGAAATAACACCTTGAAACCAGTTTAATTTAAAAAGTTGATATTGTTTAACTTAGAAACTTTTCAATTTCCATATTTTGAAGATGTATGTGTCGAAAACTTTCAGTTTTTGTACTCTGAAGGTCTTTTACCAATTTTAAAGATTCAAGATTTTCCATTTTGCTGGAGTTTTAGTCTACAATATTTTACAAACAATTTTGCTGTGTAATTTATATAATTTTACCTCTAATTATAATTTAAAAAACGTGTGTACTACAAGAAGAAACTAAACATGTGTTTTTATTGCAAAACTAACATCAAAGCTATTTAAGATTGCACATTTAAATTGTGCGAGAAATTACGGAGCCAATGAATGCTTATTCCTCTCACATCCGCACAAAGTTTAAGATCACTGCCAGCTGTTACCACGATGTACTAGTCTGGCAGGTAACAGATACGAGCAAGCCTCTCTAGTAAACTACGGCGATTATCCCGTTATCTTCTAGGAAACTGACAAACAAGTAACAATTTCTCTCATAACATGTGATCACTCACGAACTTTTCACGAGAGTAACAGGTTAGCTGGGATTAACGTTAGGTCGATATGCACCCGGAATATGCTCGTACAACGCCTCAGTATTTAGAAGATCAGCTAAATCTTCAGCAAGAAGAAGAGTAGCATCCTTCAGCGAACGTACCACCGGTTCCAGCAAGACCACCTTTGCAGACAGCCGATAATGCCAACCTGAGAACAAGGAGATCAAAAATCCATCAAAAAACCTTTCTCATGATAGAGAAATTAGCTGAAGCTAATACTGCTCTCCCCGATTTGCTTCCCGAAGATATTGTTCTCTGGACTCTAAACTGTGCACTTTACGAGCAGGCGGTCTCCCTGCTTAGCGACAATAGATGTAATGATATTTCAACACGCCTGAGTAAGACTCGCGAGCGAATTGCACATCTTCAGTTTAAAATTAAAACAGCAAGACGGAATGCATCAAATGTTCGTGAGCTGATTGTCAGCTTCCTTGAGTGCCTGGAGGTACATCCAAGAATAGTGAGATGCATGAAAGGGCATATGCTTTTGTGGCGGACAAGATCTGTCGTAACATCTAAGAAAAGACAGGTGACTAGCAGCTATGTAACCTATAAGAGGAGGGTCTTCCAAGAAGACTCCCTCAGTCTGATACATTTCTGCATCTCCCTCTTGCGTCTATCTATTGCGCACCGAGGCAATAGCTCTGGATACCTATGTGGCCCGACGAATAGAAAAGAAAATAAGGTGAACTAACTTTTATATATGAACGACCTTAAACTCTTTGCCTCTTAAAAAGAAGACCTTGACATCCTTGTGGCAGAGGTGAATAGGTACTCTAATGCGTTTAAGATGTTCAACTCATAGGTGGAAATACCATTCAACATCTTTGTAATGTGCAAATCTTGGAATACCGCAAGCAGAAACTCAAGATGTGCGTGTGGTAAAAACGGTCCTTCAAAAAAGGTATCGCCAAATTCTCGGAAACATTTGGGCTTTCGTATTATGTGGGAAGAGTAAGATCAAGGGGACCAATATGCTGGCCGTTCCTATGCTGCTCTAAACCTTTTGTTCAGTGCAATGGAACGCCGATTAGTGGAAGCAGCTTAACGGAAACACATTCAAGATGATGACAATCCATCCTAGATTTTCCGTACCTTGAATATACCTCCCTCGAGATGCAGTGGGTAGAGGTTTACTGAGCTTGGAGTGTCTTAATCAAAGAACGGTTCTGGCTACAGCCTGCTTAGTTCTAAATAGCACATATTCTTTTATGCGACTCGTAAAGCAACAGGAAGTCGTCAATGCTGCGGCGTTTTTATACTGTGCCGCAGATGGGGCCAGAGAGGAGCTTGGTCTCCCATTTGATTCCAGCGACACTGTACACGGCCTAGAATCACTAACACCTTTGGTGCTCGAAAGTCATGTACAGGAAGCCGAACATTCGCTTCTACTAAGAAAACATGCTCATAAGCCTCCTGATAGTATATTATACAAAATTATACGTAGATAAAAGCTATCGATGGGTCTGTCCAACATGATGCTCAAATCTGTTGGATTGAGATCGGAGAATGAGGGATTTATTTTTGCCTGTCCAGACGGTGTTATAGACACCTTAGTTTACCGTAAGCGCATAATGAATGTAGCTGTAGGATATACCAACTGCCAAGCGTGCAAGCCACGACACGATCTCAGTGGATGCTCAAATTATGCACGATATGGGTACATAAAGAGACATGATCAGATGCTTTCGGTGAAAGAGAAGGTTCACATGCTCGTTACACGAGACGCTATGGACGAGTGGGAGCCGGATCTGGGGGATTTAGCAGGACGACTGTCTCATGATCAGCAGTCGTTAGGCATGCAGCCGCCGGAACCTGCCCCTGGTCCTGATCAACTCATTGAAGAGCTGAATGAGAAACGAATCATGATTAACATTGTGGGTGTGTTGCATGCAAAACCTCCACCAACGCAAGTTACACATGGTCTACATCAGGCCTGTCCAGATAGGGGAAAACTGCTTATTTGCCAGATGGGAATTTAACACCACCACCGAAATCTACTAATTCAACTTCACGAGAGCGACCAAACCCCAAGCCTCTGGACCTGAGAAGAGGGAAGTGGTGGTGGAACTCGAACATGTGGCGATTGAGCAATTTTCCCCTATCTGGACAGGCCTGGTTTACATTGACTACTAACAGGTGTTTCCCTCAGTACCGCACGATTATTTACTTGAGGTCCTTAAGACATATAAGATCTGTCCGCGCGTCATCAATTTTCTGGATCACGCTTTGCACACGTGGTGCACAAGGATTAAATGTTTTAGTTGTGGGATGATGAGGGATACCCGGTCCTTGCCCATTAAATGAGGAATCTTCCAAGGTGATAGCATTGAACCCACTAAGTTGGACACTCAACAACAACACGTCCTATGGGTTCAAAATTAAGGTGGGAGTGGCTGAGTCTCAACTCACTCATCTCCTGTACATGGACGACATAAAAGTTTATGCAAGCTCAGAGTCGAAACTCAACAGCCTACTTAACATCTTGCTGCAGTTCTCCTACGACATCAGGATGTCTCTGGGCTTGGACAAATTCAGAAAGCTGAATTTGTTGCGTGAAGAGGTAAATACTCTACTGACACTGGAAGACTGCACTCTGATTGAGGCGGTGACTGATGAAGAATCGTACAGGTACCTTGGCATATGGCAGGCGAGAGTTCCGCTCCACTCTGCAATCAAAAAGGAGCTTGAAACTACATTTTCGGGTCGTCTTAGTCTGATTCTGGCCTCAGCGCTGAGAGCATCATAAAGGATCATGAACCCTCATGATACACACTATCAAAAAGTTACGTATGATACACACATGGGTATTTTTCACCCGGCGACCCTTTGGAAGCTTCTATCTCCTGATTAAATAAATCAATTTAAGTGATTTTTTTTAAATCGATAGGAAATTCACTCTGGAAGACGAAAAAAATATTTATATTCCGTTTTATACAGGGTGTTCATGTATTTAAAATACATATTTATATTTTCTGATTCCTTGTGAAAAACTGAATAGAAAATGATCAATAAAAAAATTTTATTAAATGCATAATTACCGAGTTATTAGCAATTGAAGATTAACCAATCAAAAAAAATGCGTTAGATAGCCGACAGTCCATGTGCCATCGCTAAGAGTTTGTGAGAATACATGTTCAGATCGTATAATTTCCCCTCCGTTTATTTTTATAGGAGGTTTTGACTCTTTGGTGCAACTTCACACTCAAACGAAATTTTAAAATTGAAAAGTATCTTTTTCGTAGCAACCAAATTATAAAACATTGCTCGAAGATTAAATTAAAATGCATGCGTTGCCAAATCATCCCTTAATTTTCAAAAATTCAATACAATGACTCTAATTCGAAAACTTGCCAGGTTTTCGGCGATACTGGTAGCAATTGATGCCAAAAAAGCAGAAAAAAATTTCATCCCCGTATCTGATGCGGAGCCGACGCCGAATCATCCCTTAATTTTCGAAAATTCAATACAATGACTCTAATTCGAAAACTCGTCAGGGTTTTGGTGATACTGGTAGCAATTGATGCCAAAAGAGCAACAAAAAATTTCATCCCCATGTCTGATATGGAACCCACGTCAAATCATGCCCTAATTTTCGAAAATTCAATACAACGACTCTAATTCGAAACCTTGTCAGGTTTTTAGTGATACTGGTAGCAATTGATGCCAAAAGAGTGGAAAAAATTTTCATTCGTCAGCTCCGTTAATTTCATGAATTCCGTGAAATCTTTGAATTCCATGAACTCCTTGAGTTCCATGAATTCCTTAAATTCCATAAATTCCTTGAATTTCTTGAATTTCATTTATGGTTCAAAAACCGGTACCGACAATTTTTTTTAACCATACCGACAGTTTATACACTTCGCATTTAAAAGTCTTGAAATTCCAAATAATTTGATGTATTCAAAAGAGTTTAGGGTAATTCAAAAATGATAAAGTAATTATTTTTACAGAACTAGAAGGAATTCTGCGGAATGCTAAGGATTCAGGAGGATTCTACAGATTTCAAACAACGCATGCATTTTAATTAAATCGTCGAGCAATGTTTTCTAATTTGGTTGCTACGAAAAAGATACTTTTCAATTTTCGAATCGCGTTTAAGTGTGAAGTTGCACCAAAGAGTCAAAACCTTCTACAAAAATAAACGGAGGGGAAATTATACGTTCTGAACTTGTATTCTCACACACTCTTAGCGATGGCACATGGACTGTCGGTTATCTAACGCATTTTTTTGATTGGTTAATCTTTAATTGCTAATTACTCGGTAATTATGCATTTAATGAAATTTTTCTATTGAACATTTTATATTCAGTTTTTCACAAGGAATCAGAAAATATGAATATGTATTTTGAATACATGGACACCCTGTATAAAACGGAATATAAATATTTTTGTCGTCTTCCAGAGTGTCCCATGAGGGTTAACACCTATGCCATACCTCTCCTAACATACTCCTTTGGTTTGGTCACATGGTCCATGACTGACCTCGAGAGGCTTAACAGAATCATCTGCTTGAAAATGTCTGAGCACAGAATGCACCATGAGAGGACAGCTGTAGAGCGAATAGTTCTGCCACGCAAGCTTGGGGTGGAGGTATCTTGGATGTTCGTCGATTGTGTGACTCTATTCGCGCAATCACGCAAATATTTCCAAAACAGGATTAACATCTCACTCTACCACTACGTCTGTAGAGCTGACCTGTATATCCCCTTAAAATTTGCAGCTGTTGATTTCCAAAACACCGGAAACCTCAACGCTGAACAGCTAGCTGCTCAATGGCAAGGTAAACTGCACCATCCATAAAGCTGATCTCGACTAGACATGGAATTTGTCCTCGAAGCAGGCCTTGAATATCAGGGTAGAAATCATAGAGGAATTAGAAATGCAATGGAGATAAAAAGCCATCCATTTCGAGCTGTTTTCGACTTAGCTTTGGACTGTATGGAAAAGAAATTTAATTTAAATAAAAATCTAACTAAAATTTCCAAAAATGAAATATTAATTGCTGTTAGAACTGTTTTTAATAATAAAGTTTTTTCTTTCAATAATACATTTTATAAACAGTTGTCCGGTTGTCCAATGGGATCTCCTTATCTCCTGTAGTATCTAACTTGGTTATGGAAGATGTCGGATAAAGAGCCCTATCAAAATTATCTTTCGAACCGATTCTTTATAAACGTTACGTAGATGACGTATTTATAGTTGTACCCACTAATAAGATTACAGAACTTTTAAACGTCTTTAACAGTATCTATGATTCCATTCAGTTTACACTCGAGATAGAAGAAAAATTAAATTTTTTAGATTAAGAGTTTCAAAAAATATGTAATGGAAGCCTAATAACAAATTGGTACAAATAAAACCATCTTGGTCTGGTAGTTACTTAAATTTTGAATCTTATCATATGTTTAGCCAAAAGATCGGTTTGATGAAAAGTTTGAGTTGATAGGTGCATCAAACTAAGTGACATAAATTACAGAAAAGAAAATTTAGACCAAGTGAAATCCACCTTACTATTAAACAAGTATCCTTTAAAATTAATAGAGAATGTCATAAAAGAACGTATCCACGGAATATATAATAGTTCCATTGTAGAAAAAAAGAACAAGAATTTGTTTAAAAATTCACAATGATACAGATCTAAAAGTTACACTACCATACATCCAAGGTCTTTCAGAAAGATTGCGGAGATCTTTAAAAAAAATTAATATTAACGTTTATTTCAAAAATTACCACACTTAAGAAAAATTATTACCTGATAAAAAGGATTCTGATAAAATAGAAAATCTGTCTGATGTAGTTAATTTAATTAAGTGCACAGGTTGTAATAAACCCTATATACGTGAAACTGGCAGGAGATTGAAAAGCAGAATCTATGAGCATGAAAGAGATTACAGAATGGGCAATTCAAATACAGGTTTGTCACAACACTCATGGAAATTTGATCATTTATTTGATTCCGATAATACAAAAATTTTGGCTAGGGAAAACAATACTTTTAAAAGACGAATCATAGAATCAATATATATTAATACATCAAAATTTCCATAAATTTAAAAACCGAAATAATGAATATAAATCAAATTTACCAATGCATTATGAATTAACTTCCAGTTTTAATTTTTATGTATATTCGAATAATATTTTATTCTCAAGCTTTGGGGTGCCTTTTCATCAGAGGTTTATTAAAATTTCTCCTTGACACTTTTATGAATTATTTGAGCCTCTACAAAATCTTTGAGGCTTCAATTTAAAAAATTATTACTTTTACTATTTAAAAAAAACGAAGTTTTTTTTATAAATACTTCAATGTGTTTGGACTCAGGTATGAAAATAACTATTTCATTTTTATTTTGGTTACACTCGTATTTTAATGACGACATTAATTATGTGACTGTAAAATTCCTTCCTTTTTTAAATTATAGATTTGTTTTATCGACTCTTGAAAAAGACCTGCATTATTGGTCAAACCGTTGGGGATTTCTTATTTCTTTTAAATAAATATATTTTGATGTGTAAACATCTTAGACCTCGATACGGGGAGTCGCGTCTGAATCGAGTGAAACCACGGCTCGAAAGTGTAACGCAAGCCTCTCTCTGTCTCTCCCTCCCTCTCTCGCTATTTTTTGGCAGTATTAAAATTTGATGTTTTTTCAAACAACTTATAATAAAATTAACACATACTGTCTTTCATTTATGCCCATAAAACGGGTACTTTTATCACCTTTCATGCAATAACTGACACAAAATTTACAGTTTATAATTATTAAAACTAGGCTACTTGTTCAACCTATTGGAAAATAGATGTCTGCAGTACATATAAAAGAAAAGAAGTTTTTATACTTCTACATGTACGTGAGTTATTATTGGCTTTATGTAAGATTTCAATTGCAGTTAACGTTTACCGAAGATGTTTACACATACATCTGTCTTGGGTCGTAGTTTAGGACGCACATGATGTTTTTTTTACATATTTTTGGAAATTTTATTTTGACTTCATATTGACCGTAATACCGACTATATTAGCAATAATTGGCTGAAATATTAAGTGGAAATTTATAACGGTCGAAAAAAGGAATGACAGTTTTCGAACTGCTGTTTCTGTGATTGTTTGCATATTGCAATTCGGATTTCTTCGATTTCGAGTCAAATTGAGCTTGATCTGTTGGATAAAAACGTCGAACTTTTTAATTTTTACCCTAAATTTATGTTCAGTACCGACTTTCATATAAATCCGGTCATTTATTGCATTGTTCAAAAACTTGGTTGCCATTTTGGATCAAAATTTTAATCTCAGATTTGATTATCAGCAACCCGGGTCAATACCGAATCTCATAAATTCTTTCCTAATATGATGTTACTTTTTCAAACATGAAATTATTTAACTTTCTGATAGCTGCAATCGCGAAGTACATGTCGACGGCTCCGCTGCAAAGTTCTTCAGTTTTGGTTCAGTCCGTATACCGTATACCAGGTCTTTTTCTTTCCGTATGCAGTTCTAAGTCACTTTAAACAAATTTTTCAGGAGAGACAATTGAAGTTTGAAATGTTTCTAAAATTCACAAGTACGATACAAAATAATGAAAACGGTATTTATAGATATTTTAAGTTTTTACCTCAATACTGTTAACAAATATTTGCCAATGAACATGTTTGATCGCACGATAAAGGTTATAATTGAGCAACGACTTTTCCCCATGGTGAAACATTTTGAATATTATTTCAAGTAATCAATAGAATAAACATAACATTTGTATAGAAGTAGCATTCCAAGAGATAAGAAACCCTTTTTATTTAAATATTAGTACCTTTATATACTTTTCATATACGGGGTGTCCTGCGAGAACTCTGGTTCCTTTTAGGGGGTGTAGAGGGAGTAAAAGTAAGCAAAAAAGTCCCCCAAAATTTTTGGATCGGGGGCATATTTTGAGAACAGCATAGGGTACAAATTGTACGTACATTGTATGAGCATGGGTGGCGTGCGCGCGTCACGGTGATCAGGCAGTGCCCCATCAAAGAGCTTGAGGTAGTGATGGCAATCACTCAATTCTTTAAAGTTCAAGTTTGATCAAACTAAAAAATTCATTACAAATTAATTCTTGTACAAATATTTGTACAAGAATTCATTATAAGTTATTTTTCAGTTACATAAATGTCACAAATAATTATCAAGAACAGATATGACTATAAAATACGTTTTAAAACAATTTTTTTTCTAAGGGTATTACATATTTTTTTACAATTTTTCAAAATTTGTATTTAAAACTTCTTTTCAAGTTTTTTTTTTAAATTTTAAATAATTACCTAAGTCACCTTCGAGTTATTATCTCTAGCCCCATAATACAGACCTGCCCAACTCGGGGAAATTCCCTTAGGGAACACATGTTCCGCATCCACCACTCTTTCGCCTAGAGCGGAGTGGTGGTACACGCATGCGCGTGGTAGACGCGTACGTCACAAAGGAGAGATTCTCGCAAGCGTTTACTACCACTCCCGCTCTCTGGAAAAAAGAGTGGGGGACGCGGAACATGTGTTCCCTAAGGGAATTTCCCCGAGTTGGGCAGGTCTGCCATAATAATACTCTGAAAACCCCCAAAAACTCCCCTATTACTTTCAGCTAAAGAAATACCAACCCGCTCTTGGAGGTGCAGCCAAACAATTGAAAAATTATGAATAATCACCTAAGTAACGTTCGTTAAGTACTACACGGAGAAAAATGGATTTTTAAATGTAGATGTTCGAAGGGTAAGATTGTACCGCCTAACATGCAGATATTCATGTCGAGCATCTATTATCTTTTTGAGATGTTAGGCGTAAAAATATTTTTATGTTAAACTGAAACACATTCAGGTGTTAAAATCGTCCGAGCGCATGCGCATCGCGCATTGGAGCCCTCGGAGCTCACACCTATTTTTGCAATCACGGAGAACACTCTGTGTCAATTTCACCCTATAGACTTTTTGTTATAGTCTATAATTTCACAATCACTCATCTGGTCAACTTGAAAAAGGCTCGGATAGTTTTTAAACATTGTGGAATCAATTCATGTTTTTAAATGTCGGCGGAATTATTTAAACAACGAAAAAAGATCCATAAAAAGTTTTTTTCAAACAAATTGAAATTTGTCAAATTTTTTATATATCTGGCTAAAATTTCTGCATAAAGATATTTCCGAAAAAAACGATGTATAAGTCTGAATGACTCATAATCAGCTCCGAGGGTTAAAATAATTATTTGCACGGCTTATAAAATACGCAGAGTCTATTCGTCCATCTTTTTTGACGAATATCAACCCTCACGGGACGGACATATCCCCCTTCTCTTTTTCAGCCGAACGAAAGCATTACGCTACAGCGTAATGCTTAAGTAATGTTAAAGTAATATGGTATTATAATTAATAAAAGAAACAAAATAAATATGTAAACTGTTGCAATTATTATAATACGTTCAAATTTACGTTAAATGGCCATGCCGTAATTGCAACAAGTTTCTTTTTCAGCGTTAAAAAATGAAAAAATAATGCGGCTGTCATTGCAGTCTGCTAACAGCCGCTTCAAGCGGTTTGCCAACATTGATAATAAAAGATCTAACTCTCAGCGCTTGTACAATGTAGTTAAATATGTCATTCAGGTGGTCAATATTTCGTGGAATTGAAAGGCGCTCGATAGACTCAAAGTCAGTACTTGTCCCTTCTAAGTATTTTTTAATGTAGTGTGCTCTGAATTCTTTATGGATAGGGCAATGGAGTAGAAAATAAGAAAGATCCTCAAACTCCATCAAGTTACACAGACTGCAAATTTGATTTGAATCAATCACATATGACGAACCATTAAAATATAGTCTGATCTTGGTGGAGTTTGAAAGTCTCAATTGACTAACCACCCGCTTTTTCCCATACTACAATTAAAATATAGATAAGTTTCAGTAAGGTTCAATTGACTTATGTTTCTAAATTGGCTGTTATAGTTGGATTTGGTCACACGATCAATAGCAGTGCTAAACATACAATTTGCCGACTAAATTAATATGTTTGACTTTTCTACCGTAACCACATGGGGGTGACTCCATTGCCGATTCCATGTATCAAGTTCGCCCATAGATTCGGGTAGGGACTTGAATTGCGAAGCCCAATTAAATTCTATACTTGCGGCACTAACCTGGTCCAAATCGCAGAGGCTCCTTAGACAAATCCTAGGCAACCTGTCGTCGTTCATATTAGTTACAGAAATCCACCCATTATAGGCGCGTTCGAACGCTCTGACGTTACCTGATCTAATCCTGTTTCCACTCGGATAAAGTGCGCAGGAGTGTTTCTGGGCCGGTCGAATAATCGTTTGAAAAATTCGTTTTGTACAACGTTAAGATCGTCAAGATAACGCATAGACCATACCTCAGTACCGTACAATAAAGTGGCCTCGATAATTTATCTCAAGAACACGACAATGGCTTCCCATGGATTATTTTTAGACTTATTCAGAACACTGCATACTCTATAAATTGCTGTCGACCCTTTGACGAAATGGTCTTTGGCAACTTTAAATTTACCCGTTGACGAGTACGGGGTTCCGAGGTACGTGTAGGTGTTAACAAACTCAAGAATGGATGAATCTTTCCAACTAAGTGGGCGAAGTTTTTTCAGCTTACCGGCCTTACGAAAAGGTACGATTTTTTTGGATTTAGCTGAAGGCCATTCCGATCACAATACTCCTCTAGAACTTTTAATTTGTCGTGAGCGTCGTGCCAAGAGGTAGCAAAAATAACTATATCGTCCGCGAACAGAAGCATAATTAGAGATCTAACCGCATTCAGCCACACTCCCTTCATACCTTTTTTTTATAAAAAATTCCACAATATCAGCCACAAAAAGAATGAAGAGGAGAGGACTGAAGCTATCACCCTGTAGAACCCCCTGAGTCACGCCGACTGTTTCCGAGTAGGACTCACCACATTTGACCCTTAGACCGGCGTTGGCATAAAACGAGACCAAAATCCTAATAATTTGTCCACTTACACCAAGGTCATTTAGTTTGGCCCAAAGCTTAGTATGGCATGCTCTCCTAAAATCGACAAAGATGACGTATAAATAATCTCTCCCCATTCTAAAACCCGCCTGCTCCTCTGGCAACAGTTTATATGCTTCCGCCTATTTTGATAATCTAGCAGAGAGTAGCGTCGTAAAGATTTTAGTTCTTGAGTTCATAAGAGCTATCCTTCGATAGTTTAATGGGTCACGTTTATCGCCCGTCTTGTGAAGCATGAACATATCAACAACAGATCATTGGTTAGGAACTTTTTCGGAGTTAAGAACAGTATTAAAAATATTGAGAAAATAATGATCCCATCCGGGGGTTAGATGTTTGAAGAAGTCATTGTTTATACCATCCGGACCTGCAACTTTGTTCTTTTTACAACCCGAGATAACTTTTTGTAGTTCAAGTAAAGTGAATCAGTATCAAGAACTGGGTCCAACTCTGATATAAAATTACCATCTGATAACATTCTGGGCGGAAAAATATCCTGGTAAATTTTGAACCAGCCACTGGTGCTTAATAAGTTAGCATATTCAGACTTAGTGTCGAACAATTTTGTCGTCTGCCAAAACTCCTTACTATTTTTAACATTTGCTAATCTCATAAGGGTTGTTTTAGAATGCTCTTCATTTGCTACTTTGGTTGCCATTCGATATGAGTATCGAGACTGTATATAACGGGTCAAGGAAAACTCAGAACGATTACGAGAATACTGCTTCTAAGTACGTGCAGCAATCCCTTTCAGACGAGCGCACTGCGAGTTGAACCAGACATTTTTCTGATTATAAGGGCCGGAGTTACTGGGAGCGCCCCTCCGTATCATTGTATATAAGCCGTGAATTTTACGAAGGAGTATAAAAGGTGTTCGCTCTCTCGTCATTCCATTTTACTGACGTTGATACGCCGAGAAATTCAGTAGGCTCTCTTTCCCTAGAACCCTTGAGTACAATATTAAGATCGATAGTAACAAGTAAATGATTTGATTGGTCCGAAATATTGCGGACAGAAAAATCGTTAACAAGATTTGCGCAGTCGATACTTAACCAACATAAATCAATAGTACTGCAGCTATCAGAAAAAGAACGACCATTGTAGAGCGCTAGGTCGTACGATTTAAGGGACTCCACCAGTTTTTTGCCTGTATTATTAACTATGGCATCTAACGCCGATCTATTCGGAAATAAATTACAATTGTTAAAAGTCTCATCAGAAAAGCTATTTAGGGCTCTTACACGAACGTTAAAGTCACCAATTAATAAATAATGCGTGTTTACATTGTCAGAAGAGAATAAAACATTTTAAAGCGCATCCATACAGAAGTCCGAGTTTGCTGATGGGGGAAAGTATATATTACCGATATGCAAAGTGAAGGAATTTTTGAAGGTCAATTTCACAAATAAATATAAATTACGGACTTCAAATTTGCAATGAGAACAGTCAGCGCAGTTTTTAACTAATGTAATTAGCCCTCCACTTCCACAGCCTTTACTTTTTTCTTTGACAGCCACGGAGTAGTAGGGGGTGAAATCATCTAAAAATTTCGGCAGTTTCACAGATGTGTTTGTGAGCCATGACTCACCTACACAAATCACACAGTGACTAGTTAAGTAGGCTTTCTGCTTTACATCCAAGTTACACAAATTATTAAAACCACTGATATTCCAATAATAGACACTAAAACTCGACGTATGTTTACACATTTCTCCATATGGTGAGGCATCCGCAGAAATAAAACTTGAAACTCCTGCCCTTTCCGTGGAAGATCCAACCAGTCAGTCTGTGTGTTGCCCAGACCCTGCAAGAGTTTCCCTGCTTACATATTTGTTAAGAGAGCCCGCGTCTTGAGGATCACCCCTTCTTTTCCTTGAAGAAACGAGTTGCTTAGGTTTAGAAAGTTTCGTGTTGGCTATCTTCTTCTCAGACGTCATACTACCCAGCTGTGTTTTGGGCATAGCAGCTGTATTTATATTTACAAATGAGGCTGACTTATTACTGTGTGTCCCTACTTGTGATGTCATAGAGAGTTTCAAAGCGACAGGTCTGCTGTCCAAAAGTATAACCTAGTAAGTAACATTTCCGATAGAGGTCATTTTCTCAATTCAAATGCTGGAAAATTGCCTTTGCGACAAATAGCACTTACTACCCGGTAAGAAGAAAAGAATTCAAAAAAATTCAGAATCTGAATTCTCATTAATGCGTGAATTTTCCTCCATCGAAAGTTCCACCATCGAGTAGACAAAAAAAGCAAAACCTATTCCTTTTAATCGACTTAGAAAAATTTAATGGAAGCGTATTGGGAGGAATTGAAGAGTGGAGGAATGCAAAAGAATGAATAGAAAGAAAGAGAATAATGTCCCTTTGAAGACGCAAACGCTAGTCCTTTTAATCGACTCAGAAAAATTTAATGGAAGCGTATTGGGAGGAACTAAAAAGTGGAGAAATGTAAAAGAAAGAATAGAAAGGAATAAAATAATGTCACTTTTAAGGCGAAACTGTGAATTGAAATAAATTCACTTTTTAAATGAATAAATATTGTATTACATTTATAAATTACAGGTGAAAAAAAAGAATTTGGGTAAATTATGTGAACATTTTTTTTATTAATCTGTTTAACAGAAACATATTTTGACCGATTTCATATGAAATCTGTCTTGGAACACATTTAAATTATATTAAAATATTTTTTTAATGTACGTGCATGGATTACACAACCACAAAAAAACGGAGCCAAAAGACGATCTATCCAGCATAGTCAAAATCAAATTTTTGAAATTTCCTGCCTACCTTTTTTTTTGGTTTGAATTTGGATTTTTGGTTTAGGTTGAATTTTTTCAACTTGACTGCTAAACACCTGAAACCGTTGTCAGGGTTTAGGGAAGGAGAGGGGATATTTAGTAGCCAACTTGCAATTAGAAGGAATTAAAATAATCGAAAATAAAGCATGTAAGTATGAAATTAAAAATAAGCATGACAAAAAAAATTGAAGTTTTTCGGAGATAAACCTATTCTTTCGTTGGGCACTTCTCCTGGTGGAAAATTAGCACATTCAAAAAAATTAAATACTGCTCACTCTTTCGTTTAAATATGAAAGTATTAATTTTTTTGAATTCTTCTCTCCTTACCGGGTAGGTTATACTTTTGGACAGCAGAGGTGCAGGTGACATGTTATTGTTTACACGAGTAGTACTGCTGTCCAAAAGTATAACCTAGTAAGTAACATTTCCGATAGAGGTCACTTTCTCATGCATAAATTCTGGAAAATAGCCTTTGCGACAAATAGCACTTACTAGGTTATACTTTTGGACATCAGAGTAGCGCTCTCGTCGTTACGCACTTGAGTATTTGAAACATTATGTCCAATTATTTCCTCTAGGTACCGGGTAGATTTTAAACTTTTTCATCTAGCGCAGGTGGTGTTTCCGTTGGATCATCATACATGCCAAAAAGTATCAAGTTCTTTCTTCTTGTAAGCTCATCAAGCCGTTGAGTCTGCCTTGCGATCTCCAACTTGAGCTCGGAATTCTCCTTTTCGACAGCATCAACTTTGGTTTCACATCTCTGGAAGACCGCTAAGGTGCTTTCTAGGATATTTTTATCCACTGAATGTATTTCAGCTTTGAGCTTTTCTTCTAGGCTTGACATCAAGCTCTGCATCTGTTCATAGGTCGCCATATTACGTTGCGGGTGCGAAAGATTTATTATCTCAGCATACGAGCAGGCATAAAAAGTACAAAAACCTAGAAGCACTTTACACGTGAATAATGTCTGATCCATATAAATATCCGCCCCAAGTTTAGAATCACAACAGTAAAAACAACAGTAACATCGTGGCATCACAGCACTGGGAAATTTTTTTAGCGCAAGTCGAACACTCTAAACTCTCGGCACAAGACGGAGCAACAGCAAACACGTCCTTACAGCTCGGCTTACAACAACTTTGTTTTTTTATTTTTTAACGCTGAAAAAGCAACTTTTTGCACTTACGGCATGACCATTTAACGTGATTTGTAACGTATTATTATACTTGCAACAGTTTACATATTTATTCTGCTTCTTTTAATAATTATAATGCCATATTACTCTAGCATTAAGCTGTAGCGTCATGCTTGCGTTTGGCCGGTCCGCCAGGGTATATATTGTAACCCTCGAGTTCCATTTTTAAAGCCTGCCTGTAGGCAACGTGCCTGACTCATGAGAAAACACTCAAAGAGTTGCCCGCAGGCAGGAGAATTGTCATTGCGCAAGACCGCGAGTCCGCGCTAAAAAGATCTCTGAGTAGTGGGAGGCTGAACTGGGTCGAAAATCGAAGGGGTCCCAGTCGCAGCCTAACTGCGACAGTTACGAACTACCCGGCAAAGGGCAAGGATCGTAAGATCTTCTTGGGAGCGGAGCAAGATTTATCTTGTACCCCGGTCTCATATCGATCTGCATCCAGAGGAGCATTAAAGTTTATCCGAGGAGAAATCTAAAGATAAAATTTAATTCTTCCATAAAGGGAAATATATTTTAAAAGCGGAGCGAAGTCAACTTCGTAAACCGGTTTAGAAAAATATCTTTCTCAAAGAGCGACCATTGGATTTTTGCCTAGAAGCGAAAGAACGCCTTTTTTTCATGCGAATTATTTTCAGGGAATTATTTGTGCATTTATGATATATCTGTGTTTTTGGAATTAAAGAGACATTTTGAATAGGTAGGGATATTTTACTCACGGTGCATTTCTGAGCAGAGTGAGGTCAACCTCGTACTCTGGTCTATGAAATAACCTCTGTGAAATAATACGGTGGTTACAAATTATCTATTTACAAGCAGACCCAAGTCTACTTGGTAATCTGGTTGAGAAAATAGTGACGTTTATCAACGGCGTGCAAATTTTGTCATCTCTTCATTTTCTATTCGATTGTGCCCAAACTTATAGTTGGCATTATAAAAGATTGTGCTTTGTGAATATTCAAAACAGACGAAATACGGGAAAAGTCCCAAGATTTGAATAAAAGGGTTAGGATTTACCTTTACGCAGAAATTCAGTTTGAAAAGTAATTTGAGCAGCTTATGCTAAGCTCCCTATTAACCCCATAAATCATTACGAGAAGAGCAGAGTCTACTCCTCACTCTTGTCTAAGTGATGATTTCTGGGCCTAAGAGTAAAAGTGCCGCATGCCTGGCGACTGCATTTCTGTTGTGAAGCCTTTAAAAGCGATCTTTCTACCACGCCGATCTACCTGCGTTCCGCTGTAGAATTTCTCTCTGACGAGTAGATTTAAAATAATATTCTCGCCAGGATTATCCAACATAGACGTTGTATATTTGGATTTTATTTATTTTTAATGCATTATAATATTGTGTTTTAGCCTATAGGCAAATTTTCTATTGTATTAATTACAATCAGTCAATAATTATTGAAACAGACATTTAGTTCGCGTATCCCTCGCGTGGGAATAGTATAAAAAAACGAATTTAAAAGATTTAAAGAATATTATGTCATATACGTTGTTTTGAGACTTCTAATACTTTAAGAGTATTTTTATTCGCGTTTCCCTCGCGTGGGAGAATTAGCCAGTTGGCTTAGATTAAATTTAATTAAAATTCACATTTATTTTATGCCAAAGAGCGTTTTACTTCAATACTGAGTAGGTATTACATTTTTAATAGTGTATCCCTCGCGTGGGACGATAATAAAAATTAGAATACTCGAGTGAAATCAGTTCTTTAAGCGAAAGACTTATTTGTTTTATGTATCAAAATATTTTATTTGGTATTCGAATTTTATAATTAACTCTTAATCTCTGAATAATTTCTCATTACCTGCGTGTCTCATTTCTGAGGCTATAATTGCTAGAACAAAGGTTAGCCAGGGATTTAAGCAATCTTATTGTATTTTAGCTAAAATAGGTTTATTTTGAATACAAATTATCTGACATTTGAAATCAAGTTTACTCTCACTCTCGTAAAACCCCTCTTAATTTAATTTTTCTCGTACACTCTGGGTCGATGACGTCATATCGCCCGATATAGCTAACCTCACTAAAGTTGAGGGTTACAATATATATATATATATAGTTAAAAGTTTTCTCATATGGACAAACGCAGGATTTCGCCGGGAGCGGGTGTTAATCTGAAAAATTGCAACCCCTCCCAGTGAAATCACGGTAAAATTTCAGCTGTAACCACGTCTCACTACCGTGACATAGGTGGTTACAGTCTGCGATGAATTCAACAGGATGATCAGGCAAAAGTCTCGTGCACCCTAAGGACACGGAGCGAACCAAGGACGGCCGCCTTCTGCATTTTCCCCGCAAGTTTCTCAGCATTTTGTTGACACACAGGGATGCTTTTCAGGCTATTAACCAGTGAAACTTTGGCACCTCCAAGGGCGCCGATGATTAAGACGATTAGCTTAACAGAATATTCGGGGTATAACCGTCGCAACTCCATTATAAGATCTTTATACCTCTCTTTCGTTTCTTTCTTCTTGGCTGTGATGTTTTTGTCAGCTGGTGCCGAAAATTCGATAACGAACATGGTTCGTTTCTCGAAGTTAAGGAGAACTATGTCAGGTCTCGAGTGCGCAATAGAAACAATTGCCGAGAATATGATGTTCCAGTATATACGACACTTCTCATTTTCAACAATTAACTCTATTTCCCTAGGAGCGTTAGGCGGAGCGGTACTTGGGCTAATGCCGTAAGAGTGACAGAGATGGTAATACAGCACTCTTAGTGCCGCATTGTGCCTTTGGATTAAGGTCGTTCCCGCATGAGTTGGACAACTGGGTAGTATGTGTCCTAGATCCTCGGGGTGTGCATGACACGCTCTTAAGCTATCATCGGGAATATCTTGGCTCAAAATGTGGCGACGGTATGCTAGAGTGGAAATGACACCGTCTTGACATGCCAAAATGAAACCGTCCGTGCCCGATTTCAATCCGGATGATTTAGGAAAAGCATACGTTAGCTGATACGACATTGACTGATCCTCTAAATTTCTGTGGAAGATGCCGTGCATCCTCTTGTCAAGGAGCTCTTCGCGGAAGTTTTTCTCCTGTGCTTTCTTAATCCGGGCCTTCAGAAGTGAGTATTCAAGATGGATAAGATTTGATGCATTTTGCTCACCCCTGGCATTTAAGGCAAGGCCGAGTGTCTCAGCAGCCTCCTCCGCTGCTTTGTACAGAAACGCCCTTTTGCCCGCTTCTTTATGTTTCCCGACCATTTTAAGAAGAGGGTCTTGTTCATTTGCAACTATATGTGCTGTACCCAGAATAAGCCTGTTGTGAAGACATTCAAGATTCAGTATTCCGCGAACACCTAGGCGGCGTGACATGTAAAGTCGTGGAACAGAAGACTTAAGGTGCATGCTTTTGTTCATGTGCATAACCTTTCGGGACCCGATGTCGAGGAATCTGAGCTCGTCCTTCGTCCATGGAACTACTCCAAATGAATAGAGTACTACTGGGACGGCAAGCATGTTCGTTGCAGATACTTTGTTCCTCGCCGACAGTTCGGAAAACCATATCTGTCGGAGGAGACGTTTGTATCTGCATCGGAGAGTATCCTTTATAGATGTTACATCCTGAATGCGGCTTTGTGGCACGCCCAGGTATGCATAGGTCTCTCCAGCGCAAAGGTGTCGTATAGCGCTTCTGTCAACGAGTTCAGGATCTTCGAGGATGCCGTTAAGTTTTCCTTTCTTCAAATTAACCTTGGCGCATTTCGCTAACCCGAACTCCATTCCAATCTCTTGAGTGTACTCTGTGACAATTTTTAGAGCTAGATGTAGTTTCTCTTGATTTCTAGCATAGAGCTTAAGATCATCCATGTAAAATACATGAGTTACCTTATGCTTTCGATTTCCAGGTTGGCCACAGAGGTACCCTTCGGAATGGCGAAGTGCGAGAGATAGTGGCAATAATGTGAGGCAAAAGAGGAGAGGGCTCATGGTGTCGCCCTGAAATACACCTCTCTGAAAGGTGATACTGTTAGTGATCACACGATATTTTCCAGATAAGATGGTAAATCTGGTTTTCCAAAGCGGCATTAATCTCTCTATGCATCTCACGATGTGTGGATGAACCTTCAAGCTTTCCAACAGACAGATGATAAGTCTATGGGAGGTTGAATCAAAAGCTTTTCGGTAATCTATCCAGGCCATCGATAGAGATCGTTGATAGGATGCTGCATCTTTACAGACACATCTATCGATGAGCAGGTTCTCCCGACATCCTGCTACGCCTTTATTCGAGCCACGTTGTTCATACATCTCTAGCCACACAGGTTCAATTGTCCGAAGAATCCTATCATTTAGGATGGCTTTGAAGATCTTATACAGTGTGTTCAGACAAGTTATTGGCCTGTAATTCTTAGGGTCAGCTAAGTTGCCCGTCTTAGGCAGGAGCACTGTGCGCCCTTCCACCAACCACTCCGGAATAGGCTCTTCCGACTTTAGATATGAGGTGAAAATTCGGGCCAGATGCTGGTGGGTTGCAGGAAACTTCTTCCACCAGAAGGTCTTGATACCATCTGGTCCCGGAGCGGGAAAGTTCTTCATGCCTCTTAATACGTTTTTCACCTCCTCGGTAGTGATGGGTGGGCATTCTTCCTCAAGTGTTATGAGGGCATTGCACAGCTCCTTGAAGCTATTTATGTTCTTTGAGTCTTCTTGAAGTGGATGTTGGACCTTGTAGACTTCTCTCCAAAATGCTTCGACCTCCTCTGGTTTGGGCGGATGGTCGACAGTAATTGGAGGGTCTTGGAAGAGTTTAGATGGATCAGATGAAAATTGTTGATTTTCTCTGACCCACCTCTCTCTCCGCTCTAGACTTCTCCTAGCGTTAGTTAGTATTCGTATTCTGTCAACAATATGCTGTCTGATGGTCATTAGCTTTGATTTGTTGATTGTGTGATGACGGATCCGCAGTTCGCGCGCGAACCGTCGAACCTTGGCAGTGAAATTCCTGCCAGATGTTATTTAGTCAATCATACACTGAATGCGGGACGCGTACTGTCTAGCCCAGCCTATCTTTGTGCTGAGTTGATGCATTCTTCTTTTGGTCTTATGATCAACCGTTGGTTTTGTTTTAGGGCTTGCAACTGCCAAAGTTCTCGCTGCATTGTACACACCACAACTGATAGTCCAGAGGTCGGATTCTTCGGAAAAATCTCCACGAAGTTCATCATCCAATTCAGTCAGATCTTTGGGCTTGGGAGAAACCTGAATGTTGATGTTTCTCCGGGTCCTGAAGCATCGTTCTTCCTCTATTGGATGCCTGTTCGCGGTTGGTCTCAGTGTCGCTTCTCTTTATCTGTTGCCGGCTTGTTCTGGATGCGATTGAGTAGGCACTTCGCTTATATAACCCCTTTTCCTAAGGTTCTCGGCATGGTTTCGCAGACGTTGTTGCGAAAAGTCTGAGAGCTCTGGGTGTTTCTCGCACCACAGAGCATGCATTCGTGCCATGTAACCTTCTCGTTCAGGGACCATACTGGCATCGTAGCACTCCAGCAGGCTGTCATTGAGTTGATCCGTCCACTTAAAAGTAACAAGATTCCGCCGGTCAATCGCATTGACTCCGTCTTGATTGGCTCCCCCAACTGTAGGGTAGTCGGCATTGTTGTCCGACCCATTGTCGGGAGCGCTGCGCGTTCGATATATATATATATATAATAATAATAATAATAATAATTCTTTATTAAGATGCCAACAACACATACAAAGTATTCAGAAAATATTAATGGAAGGGCACTTAAAGGGCCGAGGTACAGCTTAGTGCTGCTTTGCAACCTAACCTATATGGGACGTTCTTTCTCAACCGTAACACCGTTCTCTCCAAAATTCCTGTTGATGAATACAGATGATCTTGGGCTTAAAATGTTCCTCTTTGGACCCACCTTCCGGGCCCGTGTGGCCTTTTCGATAATTTCAATATGGTGACACAAAATGGCGGCCGAAAGCGAGATAAAAATCGAGTTTCGGATCAAAAAGCTTTGAAAAAAGAAATATTGACGACCAATTCGACTGGTTTTGGGCTTAAATTGTTGGTACTTGACGGCCCTAACAAGTTGGTGAGGTAGGCCAAATTTGGTTTACGAAGGTTTTTGGGGTCGCTGATCACAAATATGGAGTCAGATTTGCAAAATGCAATGTGGCGTACCGTAAATGGCGAACAAGAATCCAACATGGCGGACAAATTATTTTAAAAACAACCGATTTCAGCCAAATTTGGTTTATGAAGGTTTTTGGGGTCGCTGATCACGAATCTGAAGTCAGATTTGCAAAATTCAATATGGCGTGCTACAAATGGCGGCAAATATACCAATATAGCGAACAATTTTTTTTTCAAATCAATTGATTTCAGCCAAATTTGGTTTACGAAGGTTCTTGGGGTCGCTGGTCACGAATCTGAAGTAGGATTTGCAAAATTCAACATGGCGAATTCAAAATGACAGACGAGATTTTTGAAAATCAACCGATTGTCGCTTGTAGTAAGTTGTTGCTTGTGGCAAGTTGTCAAAAGCTCTCTGCGTTTTACGGAGTTGAGATTGTTCTAATGTAATAAAGCCCGCATTACTTTTTTCTCGATTAAAAAAATTCTTTTTTTGTTACTTTTTTCAATGTTTTTATTTTTTTATTTTTTTTATTCTTCTTTTCTTCGCTTTTTTCATAAATTATCCTTCGATTTATTTTCATATGATTTTACTTCATTTAGGAGAATTCATTTGTATATAGAATTTCGGATGCATCATAGTATCTAAATGTAGTAAGAGTTTGGTTGGAGGAGACCTTAAAAGCATGAGCTTTGGAAATGTTTGTTACTGGTGGTGCACTGGAAAATCTTTTCGACAATTTCCTAGGTGTTCTATCATAGTCCTGTTTAGTGTAGTGGACAAATGTTATGTTGGGAAACTTAATTTTAGCCCAGTTAAAAAGTTGAGTAGAATCTAGAATGGCTTCATTCCCTTTATCTTGTAAAGTAGCTCGTGTTGCCAGACTCTTCACTGTAGCCGCTACGCCATCACAACGCCCCTTGCCATGAGCTGTAGCAATTCATACATGATCTAAAAAACATTTAAAAAAGTAACAAACAAACAAAAAATTTTTAATTGTGAAAAAAAGTAATGCGGGCTTTATTACATGAAGACAGTCTCAACTCTGTAAAATGCAGAGAGCTTTTGACAACTTTCCACAAGCAACAACGTACTACAAGCGACAATCGGTTGATTTTCAAAAATCTCATCTGCCATATTGAATTCGCCATGTTGAATTTTGCAAATCCTAATTCAGATTCGTGACCAGCGACCCCAAGAAACTTCGTAAACCAAATTTGGCTAAAATCGTTTGATTTGAAAGAAAATTGCGTGCTATATTGGAATATTGGCCGTTATTTTCGGTCCGCCATATTAAATTTTGCGAATCTGACTCCATATTTGTGACCAGCGACCCCAAGAACCTTCATAAACCAAATTTGGCTGAAATCGTGTGATTTGAAAAAAAAAATTGTGCGCTATATTGGAATATTGGCCGCCATTTTTGGTCCACCATATTGAATTTTGCAAATCTGACTTCAGATTCGAGATCAGCGACCCCAAAAACCTTCGTAAACCAAGTTTGGCTGTAATCGGTTGATTTAAAAAAATTCTGTCAGCCATATAGGATTGTTGTTCGCCATCTTGGATCGGACATGTTGAATTTCGCCAACCAACCTCACCCACTTTTTAGGGCCGTCAATTACCCACAACTTAAGCCCAAAACCAAGCGAATTGGTCGTCAATATTTCTTTTTTCAAAGCTTTTTGATCCGAAAACTCGATTTTTATCTCGCTTTGGGTCGCCATTTTGTGCCACCATATTGAAATTTTCGAAAAGGCCACACGGGCCCGGAAGGCGGGTCCGAAGAGGAACATTTTGAGCCGAAGATCATCTATATTCATCAACAGGAATTTTGGAGAGAGCGGTGTTACGGTTGAGAAAGAACGTCCCATATATACAGGGTGTACCAGACTCAAGTGTCCGGACTGATATAGCTGTATAAAATAAAAAAAATAAATCTAAAATTCTTTTTCCAAAAATCAGCCGAAGTTTCAGTTTTTGAGTTATAAAATATTTAAGCTGGTCCAATCAGGAGCGCCCTATAAACAGCCGTGTGTGCGTGAACGGGATTCCAACGTAATTTTCTCCCTTCGCTAACCCCACCTCTGCGCTCGCTTCGATAACACAGCGTTGAAATCCCGTTTACGCACACACGGCTGTTTATACGGCGCTCCTGATTGGTCCAGTTTAAATATTTTATAATTTAAAAACTGAAACTTCAACTGATTTTTGGGAAAGAAATTTTCTATTAATTATTATTTATTATTATTATTTATTATTATTTTTAATCTTGTTCTCGGGTGAACCCGGTTTTTCATCATAGTCACGGACTAAGTCAAGTGGCTGATGTATAAGGATGTTAGAAGTTAATATGACGGGCCGAGAGTAAAAGCGGTGTGGAATTAGTAGAGGAGCGAAAGCGAATTTGAAAAGCTTCAGCGTAACAACGGTTTGAATGAGCGCCAGAGGGAAAGCGGATTGAAATACGTTAAGGGCAGAAACGGCTTAGACGCCTAAACCGTTTCTCCTCGCGGCCAAAACTCAAGCCGTTTTTCCCTGTAATCTCGTGGAAACAGTATCTTCAGAACGTGGGGTTTTTCGGCCCCCACCACTTTCCCATCAGGGAGCAACACATGCAAACTTAGCGTGTCGGTGAGTCAGCTCTGTTACATGCTGCGTAGACCAGCTTCGTGTAAAGCCGAAAATGCACGAGCACGAACTTGTGGCTCGGGCTGAGCCGAGCTCGCCCGACTTCACGATTCAGTTTCGTGGGTTATTAGGAGGTTTGGGTTGATTTTTGTTTTCGCGAATGACTCCTGACATACCCATGCATGTAAGGAAGTCCCGAAATATTTTTTATTATGTCTTTCAGGAACGTATATGGGATTTTAAGATTAGATTAATAATATTCATCTTTTTCAAGTGATTTCATTTTTTATTATTTATGTTTTATTTTTTCATCCATTTCGAATATTGCAAAGTTTAAATGATAATAAATAATTATCATTTTTAATTTAATGTATAGAATTAATTAAAATAAAATTGATAAAATTTTAAAGTATAAAACAAAATAAATTAATTAATTTAATTAATTAAATTATTAATGAATTAAATTAATTAATAAATTGAATTAAAATTGAATGAATGAATTAATTTCATTGGAATTTAATTGAATCAATTATAAAATTTTAAATGCTCATGCCAGGCAAGAGCATTTAAGTAAATTTGAAATTTGAAGAGGCAAGGCTTGCCTCTTCAAATTTACTCCGGTTTTAAAATCCCGGATGACTATATATACACAGGAGACAAGATTTCACGGCCTAAAATGTTTCAAATTTTGTGTGGCATAATTATCTTAGTCATATTTTTAGTAAAAAATTATTTTTTAACAGATAAAAAACAAATTTTCAAGAAAATAGTTAAGCTTCCAACATAAGAAATAACTAAACAAAATACATTTTTTAACAGAAAATTTTAGTTTATGCTTAAGTTTGCAGTTGAAAAAAATTAATTGTTAACCCCTCCACACCCCAAACAAGAATATTTAACCAAGGAAATGAATTTTTAACTAAAATAGATGAACTTTCAAACAAGGATGATAACTTGCTACCAAAGAAGATGAATATTCAACAAGATAATTTTTCAAGAAAAAAAAAACTTTCCAAGAAAATTGTTCAATTTTCAACTTTTGAAACGAATTTTAAGCTAAAGCAATAAGTATTCAACCAAAAATGAAATAATTGCAATGAAATAAAAAATATAATTTCTGACAAAATAGTTTAATTTTCAAAGGAAGAAATGAACTTTTAACTGGAAGATATAATTTTGAATAAAAAAAAGCAATCGAATTTACAATAAAATAGTGGAATTTTCAATCAAAGAAATGAATTTATCAACAAAAATACCAATATTCTTCCAAAAAAGATGAATTTTCAACCACGTAGTTGAATTTTCAACAAAAAAGATCAAGTTTCAACCAAAAATGGAATACTTGTATTTCCATTAAAGTAAATAATTATTACCCCCAAAAAAACAAAGTTTTAACAAAATATTTAAATTTTGAAGCAAAATATTGAATTTACAAACAAATAATTTAATTTTCAAACCAATAATTTTCTACCAAAAACAGGAATACAACATTTAAAAAATCAATTTTTAAACAACAACAAAAAAACAAATTTTCAACAAAATAGATAAATTATCGACGAAAAACGGTTACATCATCAGTTTAAAAAATAAATTTACAACAACAAAAAAACATTATTTCAGCAAAACAGCTTAATTTAAAACAAAATACATGAACTCTCAACCATATAGTTGAATCTTCTACTAAAAAGATACATTTTTAACGGAAAATGGAATGTTTAATCTTTATCTAAAAAAATAATTTTAAACACAAAAAAACAGAAGGTTTACATAATAGATGCATTTTCAAACAAATTAATAAATTCTTAATTAAAATAGATGACTTTTTAAACAGGAAGAATAATTTAATAACAAAGAACATGAATTATAAACTGAGAAAATTCAACTTTCGAGCAAAAAAAAGCAACAAATTTTCAAAAAAATAGTTAAATTATCAACCAAAAAAAATGAATTTTTAACCAAAATAGATGGATTTTCAAACAAGAATAATTTTCTACTACTAAAAAGATGAATTTTCAACTAAAAAAGACAAATTTTCAAATCAAGAACAAATTTTGAACAAAATTGTAAAATTTTCGACTTTAAAAATGAATATTTAAACTTAAAAAAATAAGTATTCAACCAAAAATAGAGTATAGTCACATTCTCAGACAAAAAAGTTAAGTTTCGATCAAATAGTTTAATTTTCAAAGAAATACATGAATTTTCAACTACAAAATATAAATTTTCAACCAAAAATGGAACAGTTAAATTTTCAATTCAAAAAATTAAATTTGAACAAAACAAAAAAACGATCGAATTGACAGCTGAATAGTTAAATTTTTGAACAAAGAAATGAATGCACAAACAACAAGAGTAATATTCTACCAAAAAATGAATTTTTAACCCCATAGTTGAATTTGCAATTAAAAAAGATAAGTTTCTAACCAAAAATTGAATCGTTACATTTTCGGTAAAAAAGGTGATAAAAGAACGAAGTTTTAGCAAAATATTTACATTTTAACCAAACAAATTGAATGGAAAACAATGAATTTGCAAGCAAGAAAAGGAATTTTCAAACGAATAGTTTTCTAAAAAAAGACGAAATTCCAACGAAGTTAATTTGCAACCAACAAAAAAAAAGGAATTTTCCATCAAATAGGTAAATTTTCAACCAAGAATGCCATAGTAACATTTTTAGTGAAAACAAAAATGATTAAAAAAAGAACGAAGTTTAAAAAAATATTAAAAATTTTAACCAAAAAATTGATTTTTCCACCGAAAAGATGAATTTTCAATCAAAAAGACGAATTTGTGATTGAAAAAAACTAAGTTTCAACCAAAATGGCATAGTTACATTATCATTTCAAAAAATTAATTGTGAACAAAAGTAAAGTCATTTTTCAACAAATGAATTCAGTTTGCATGAAAGAAATGAATTTTAACCAAAAAAGAAAAGTTTAAAAAACGGAATAATTAAATATTCATTAAAAATTAATTTTTAACAAAAAAATAAAAGGATTTCTAACAAAATTGGTAAATATGGAACCATCTTCAAGCAAGAAGAATAATATTTTACCAAAAAAGACTAATTTACAAAAAAATACATGAATTTACAACCAGATAGTTGCATTTGTCAACTGAAAAATACAATTTTTCAACCAGAAAGGGTATATTTTAATTTTCAGCTGAAAAAAAAAAATAATTTTGAAATCTTTCTCTGATAATTACCTTTCTTTTCAATCTATTGTAGACTCTAATTACAATTTTGCGGATTTTAGGAGAAATAGCCGAAAAGTTACTAACTTGACCTCATATACTTTCTTAATATATTAAAACTTTACAAAACCTTTAATGTTTTAAAATACTTATCTCAACATTACAAAATTTATTTTTTACAATTTTATTTCAATTGTAAAATAAATTTAACAAAATTTATTTTGTAAAGAAATATATCATGATTTTAAAAGGACAAAGCAATTTTAAAGGTAAGTCTTTGTAGCATTTTAATAACGAATGAACATATTTTTAGAATATTTTTCCTTGATTCTGCCCCAGGGTCAATCGTGGGACAAAAAACCGTGGAGAAATTTTAAGTAGAGACAGTACTCTGTATACATTAATAATAGTATAATAATTATAATAATATTTATATCAAGTATAACTTACATAATTAAAGATTTTAATGATTAAAAAAACTAGTATAGGTTTTCAGTACTTGTAGAGCGTGGCGAAGCACAGAGAGTTCAAACAATATTGTAGGGTTGTAACGCTTCGTTTTTCGCCCCGCTCCACAAGTTCTCAAAACCGGATTAATTCTCATAATGCAAACCATCAACAACTGAAATTTAGTGATTGTGAGTTCTCTTTTGTTAAAGCTTTTTCGGCTTCAACGAATACAATCTCATCACGTTTCTCGTGAGAAAAAAAAGGTTAAAAGCAAATTTTTAGACCTAATTTGAAGAAAATTTTGTTGTTAAACATTTTACTGTATCTTGTGTTTTATTGTGCAAAAAATTAATTTGTTTATTTTTAATATCATTTTTTAAGATTAAATCAAAAACTACGCGTCTCGTCAAAATATGATTAATGCGAAATTTGTGGCTCTTATTTGGGTGAACAACTTTTGTCTTTTTTTTTGTAGCTTGTGTCGTTTGTCCAAAAATTTGATGTTTTGTTAACATCGTTTTTTACGAATAAAACAAAAACTACGTGCTAAATCAAAAAGTGAGTAATAACGAATTTGTAGACAATTTTTGGGTGCACAATTTTTGTGTTCTTATCTTTTTTCGTATCTTGCATAGTTTGACACAAAATGGAATTTTTCATTTTTTGTACGATCAAAATTTGAATTTTCGATTTTTCAAGAAAATTCAAAGAGTTGTTATGATAATCTTGCAGAACTGTAAAAAACCATATTTTTCCTCCCTTGACTTTTTTTTTCCATATCGTGCGTTGTTTGGATTAAAATGTTCATTTGAGTTCTAATTTTTGGATTGTGAAAATACTATAACTCTAATAATTTGGTTTTTATCGAAAAAAGTCGTGCAGATAAATTGTTCGAATTTTTGAGTACTACGAATAGCCGTAGATGGAATTTTTAAATTTAAAAAAAAATGGTCGCAAAAATTTTGAAAATGCTCTAACTTTTTTAATTTTGATCCAAAATAGCTGCACAAAAAACTGGTCCTTCTCATGTAGGCCCTAAAATAGTGTGACAAAGCTCAATCCAATCTGATCCGTCCGACAGATGCACAGATACCTTCGTAAAAATCGTTTTTTCTGACTCAGGGTGTCTCAAAACGTAGAGATTTGGTAAAAACCGACTATGTCAAATTTTACATAAAACCAACCTTTTCATTAAAATGAGAAAGTAAAAAGAATAGATTGCAAATTCAAATCGCTGGGTGCCATTGTACATCACGAACACCCAAATATTGACATTATTTTAAGTGCGAGTGTATGCATTATACAATTCGCACGCTGGAACGAAAGCTTGTGGAAAAGGCTAGGAAAAAATCGAGTTCCGATCACGTGATAAAACAGAGGTTTTATCACGTGATCGGAACTTCCTCCACTCGAACCAATATATCAGGCTCCAGTCGCC
>CAKNXH010059140.1:34965-53218 GCA_932178445.1 Andricus quercusramuli
ATCAACAAAAATACCAATATTCTTCCAAAAAAGATGAATTTTCAACCACGTAGTTGAATTTTCAACAAAAAAGATCAAGTTTCAACCAAAAATGGAATACTTGTATTTCCATTAAAGTAAATAATTATTACCCCCAAAAAAACAAAGTTTTAACAAAATATTTAAATTTTGAAGCAAAATATTGAATTTACAAACAAATAATTTAATTTTCAAACCAATAATTTTCTACCAAAAACAGGAATACAACATTTAAAAAATCAATTTTTAAACAACAACAAAAAAACAAATTTTCAACAAAATAGATAAATTATCGACGAAAAACGGTTACATCATCAGTTTAAAAAATAAATTTACAACAACAAAAAAACATTATTTCAGCAAAACAGCTTAATTTAAAACAAAATACATGAACTCTCAACCATATAGTTGAATCTTCTACTAAAAAGATACATTTTTAACGGAAAATGGAATGTTTAATCTTTATCTAAAAAAATAATTTTAAACACAAAAAAACAGAAGGTTTACATAATAGATGCATTTTCAAACAAATTAATAAATTCTTAATTAAAATAGATGACTTTTTAAACAGGAAGAATAATTTAATAACAAAGAACATGAATTATAAACTGAGAAAATTCAACTTTCGAGCAAAAAAAAGCAACAAATTTTCAAAAAAATAGTTAAATTATCAACCAAAAAAAATGAATTTTTAACCAAAATAGATGGATTTTCAAACAAGAATAATTTTCTACTACTAAAAAGATGAATTTTCAACTAAAAAAGACAAATTTTCAAATCAAGAACAAATTTTGAACAAAATTGTAAAATTTTCGACTTTAAAAATGAATATTTAAACTTAAAAAAATAAGTATTCAACCAAAAATAGAGTATAGTCACATTCTCAGACAAAAAAGTTAAGTTTCGATCAAATAGTTTAATTTTCAAAGAAATACATGAATTTTCAACTACAAAATATAAATTTTCAACCAAAAATGGAACAGTTAAATTTTCAATTCAAAAAATTAAATTTGAACAAAACAAAAAAACGATCGAATTGACAGCTGAATAGTTAAATTTTTGAACAAAGAAATGAATGCACAAACAACAAGAGTAATATTCTACCAAAAAATGAATTTTTAACCCCATAGTTGAATTTGCAATTAAAAAAGATAAGTTTTTAACCAAAAATTGAATCGTTACATTTTCGGTAAAAAAGGTGATAAAAGAACGAAGTTTTAGCAAAATATTTACATTTTAACCGAACAAATTGAATGGAAAACAATGAATTTGCAACCAAGAAAAGGAATTTTCAAACGAATAGTTTTCTAAAAAAAGACGAAATTCCAACGAAATTAATTTGCAACCAACAAAAAAAAAGGAATTTTCCATCAAATAGGTGAATTTTCAACCAAGAATGCCATAGTAACATTTTTAGTGGAAACAAAAATGATTAAAAAAAGAACGAAGATTAAAAAAATATTAAAAATTTTAACCAAAAAATTGATTTTTCCACCGAAAAGATGAATTTTCAATCAAAAAGACGAATTTGTGATTGAAAAAAACTAAGTTTCAACCAAAATGGCATAGTTACATTATCATTTCAAAAAATTAATTGTGAACAAAAGTAAAGTCATTTTTCAACAAATGAATTCAGTTTGCATGAAAGAAATGAATTTTAACCAAAAAAGAAAAGTTTAAAAAACGGAATAATTAAATATTCATTAAAAATTAATTTTTAACAAAAAAATAAAAGGATTTCTAACAAAATTGGTAAATATGGAACCATCTTCAAGCAAGAAGAATAATATTTTACCAAAAAAGACTAATTTACAAAAAAATACATGAATTTACAACCAGATAGTTGCATTTGTCAACTGAAAAATACAATTTTTCAACCAGAAAGGGTATATTTTAATTTTCAGCTGAAAAAAAAAATAATTTTGAAATCTTTCTCTGATAATTACCTTTCTTTTCAATCTATTGTAGACTCTAATTACAATTTTGCGGATTTTAGGAGAAATAGCCGAAAAGTTACTAACTTGACCTCATATACTTTCTTAATATATTAAAACTTTACAAAACCTTTAATGTTTTAAAATACTTATCTCAACATTACAAAATTTATTTTTTACAATTTTATTTCAATTGTAAAATAAATTTAACAAAATTTATTTTGTAAAGAAATATATCATGATTTTAAAAGGACAAAGCAATTTTAAAGGTAAGTCTTTGTAGCATTTTAATAACGAATGAACATATTTTTAGAATATTTTTCCTTGATTCAACCCCAAGGTCAATCGTGGGACAAAAAACCGTGGAGAAATTTTAAATAGAGAGAGTACTCTGTATACATTAATAATAGTATAATAATTATAATAATATTTATATCAAGTATAACTTACATAATTAAAGATTTTAATGATTTAAAAAACTAGTATAGGTTTTCAGTACTTGTAGAGCGTGGCGAAGCACAGAGAGTTCAAACAATATTGTAGGGTTGTAACGCTTCGTTTTTCGCCCCGCTCCACAAGTTCTCAAAACCGGATTAATTCTCATAATGCAAACCATCAACAACTGAAATTTAGTGATTGTGAGTTCTCTTTTGCTAAAGCTTTTTCGGCTTCAACGAATACAATCTCATCACGTTTCTCGTGAGAAAAAAAAGGTTAAAAGCAAATTTTTAGACCTAATTTGAAGAAAATTTTGTTGTTAAACATTTTATTGTATCTTGTGTTTTATTGTGCAAAAAATTAATTTGTTTATTTTTAATATCATTTTTTAAGATTAAATCAAAAACTACGCGTCTCGTCAAAATATGATTAATGCGAAATTTGTGGCTCTTATTTGGGTGAACAACTTTTGTCTTTTTTTTTTTGTAGCTTGTGTCGTTTGTCCAAAAATTTGATGTTTTGTTAACGTCGTTTTTTACGAATAAAACAAAAACTACGTGCTAAATCAAAAAGTGAGTAATAACGAATTTGTAGACAATTTTTGGGAGCACAATTTTTGTGTTTTTATCTTTTTTCGTATCTTGCATAGTTTGACACAAAATGGAATTTTTCATTTTTTGTACGATCAAAATTTGAATTTTCGATTTTTCAAGAAAATTCAAAGAGTTGTTATGATAATCTTGCAGAACTGTAAAAAACCATATTTTTCCTCCCTTGACTTTTTTTTCCATATCGTGCGTTGTTTGGATTAAAATGTTCATTTGAGTTCTAATTTTTGGATTGTGAAAATACTATAACTCTAATAATTTGGTTTTTATCGAAAAAAGTCGTGCAGATAAATTGTTCGAATTTTTGAGTACTACGAATAGCCGTACATGGAATTTTTAAATTTAAAAAAAAATGGTCGCAAAAATTTTGAAAATGCTCTAACTTTTTGAATTTTGATCCAAAATAGCTGGACAACAAACTGGTCCTTCTCAGCCCTAAAATAGTGTGACAAAGCTCAATCCAATCTGATCCGTCCGACAGATGCACAGATACCTTCGTAAAAATCGTTTTTTCTGACTCAGGGTGTCTCAAAACGTAGAGATTTGGTAAAAACCGACTATGTCAAATTTTACATAAAACCAACCTTTTCATTAAAATGAGAAAGTAAAAAGAATAGATTGCAAATTCAAATGGCTGGGTGTCATTGTACATCACGAACACTCAAATATTGACAATTATATAATTCGTACGCTGGAACGAAAGCCTGTGGGAAAGGCGAGGAAAAAATCGAGTCTCTGTTTTATCACGTGATCGGAACTTCCTCCACTCGAACCAATATATCTGGCTCCAGTCGCCCCCCCCCTCCCTCCCTCATAACGTGTTCGGATTTTCTAACACGTGCTACCGTATTTTGTTTTCACTGTTCAATTGTTTTCGTCGCGAATACTTGCTCGTGCATTTTCGGCTTTACACGAAGCTGGTCTACGCAGCATGTAACAGAGCCGACTCACCGACACGCTACGTTTGCGTGTGTCGCTCCCAGATGGGAAAGTGGTGGGGGCCGAAAATTCCCATGTTCTGCATGGGTTGGGACTGTGAGTAAAAGCGGGTTGAGTTCGGACTGGGAGCCAAAGTGGGTTGAAGTCCAAAACCGTTTTTCCCCGCGGAATAATTTCAGTTCGCTTCTACTCTGACGCTCATTCATTCCGTTTTCACTGCTATTCTTTTTTCAAGTCTTCTTTGCGTTGACACGAAAACTTAAACCGCTTCTCTTCTGCAACTCATTTTGCACCGCTCTTACTCTCAGCCCGTCATATAATACGATGTCTGAAATCTTCAGCGCTGATGTTGTAGGTACAAAATTAGGAGCATGGTGTAGTTTGCAGTTTGTCTTTACCGCTATTATCCTTACACAGCGGCCGTGAGTGTTGGAGCTGACAACAGTCGCCTCTGGATTCTTTCTTAGAGCTACCATGTTCTTAGAGCTAATATTATTTATTACATTATTTATTATATTTCTATTATGGAAAACAATAACTAATGCTTCCTCTGTAAGGAAGCAAATACATTTGCTAACGGGAAGCAAAGTGCTCGTGAAATGAGCACCATATAATTATAAATACAAACAAAGTGGAAACACTCGAAATCGAATTCACAGCTAGTTTTAATTTTTATACGGCTATATAAGTACGGACACTTGAGTCTGGGACACCCTATCTATCTATCTATCAATATATATATATATATATATATATATATATATATAATTAAAAACAAAGTTAAACAACCACCGCAGGGTACCACTAAGAGCAACTGCCATCTTGAAAAAATGTCAATGGCCCCCAGTAGAACCGCGGTAAAATACACCTATGGCCACAACTCACGACCATGGGATAGAAGGCCACAGGGCATGATGAAATAACAACGACAGGGAGGCGAAACACTCGTGTGTCTTGAGGACACGGAGCGTCCTGAGGAGGACAGCCTTCTGCATCCATCTCGCAAGTGCCTCTGCATGTTTTTCGCACGCGGGTATGGCTTTGGGGTTACGAACCAGTGATAGCGTCGCCTCCTTTGGCGGACGGAAAGCAGTCCTGGGTTTTTTCCGGATTATTATTATTTGAATTTAGGGCCATATTTTAATAAACCCTAAGTGATTCTTAATTTATTAATAGAATAAATGAATTATTATGCTAAGTTTTGAGAAAAAGCTGTATAATCAATGCAATGCGTAATTTTCTGAATGTAAATTAAATTATTAGAGTGGCTACATGTTGGCGACAATATTTTTAAACTGGCTCTTTTCTGGAGATATCTAAATTTCTAAAGTTGGCGATATCTGGCGATTTCCAACCGTGAATTCGGCGCCTTCAGCGCCCGGTCATCTGGCAATCCCGTACTTACCAGGGCCTGCCACAGAGCCGCATTCACGACGTAACACCTATAAAGAATGCTCTTCAAATCTCCGATGCAGATACAAACATCTTATCCGACAACTTATGTCCTCCGAAATGTCGGCGACTAACAAAGTATCTGCAACGAACATGCTTGCCGTTCCGGTAGTACTCTATTTATTTGGAGTTTTTCCAAGGACGAAGGACGAGCTCAGATCCCTCGATATCGGGTCACAAAAGGTCATGCACATGAACAAAAGCATGCAACTTAAGTCGTCTGTTCCGCGACTGTACATTTAATTCCGTCGAGGTGGTCGCGGAATACTGAGTCTTGAATGGCTTCATAACGGGATTATTCTGGGTACATTCCATATAGTCACAAATGGACGAGACCCTCTTCTGAAAATGGTCAGGAAACACGAAGAAGTGGGCAAAGCAGCGTTTCCGTACAATGCAGTGTAGGAGGGTGCTGAAACACTTGACCTTGACTTCAATATCAGGGATGAGCAAAATAAATCGAACATTATTTATTTCGAGTACTCACTCCTGAAGGCGCGGATCAAGAAATCACAAGAGAAAAACTTACGCGACAAAAGGATGCACTGCATCTTCCACAGAAATTTGAAGGATCAGTCGATGTCGTATGAGGTTTCAGTTTAGCGTGTCAAGAAGGTTTCACTTCCACTATAGCATACCATCGCCACATTTTGAGCCAAGCCATTCCCGATAATAGCTGCAAGGCGTGTCATGCAAACCCCAAATACCTAGGACCCATACTATCTTTTTGACCAACTCATGCGGGAACGATGTACATCCCTCTCACTTTTACGGCATTAGCCCTGAAAACTCCCCGCCAAAAGCTCCTTGGGAAAGAGTCAATTGTCGAAAATGAGAAGTGCTGCATAGAATGAAGCCTCATATTTTCGACATTGTTTTTGTCGCGCACTCGAGGCCTGATACAGTTCTCCTTAATTTCGAAAAACGAACCATGTTCGTTATAGTGGTACAAAGACAGGTACCTTATAAGGGAAGTGCGACTGTTATACCTGGAATATGCTGTTCAGCTAGTCGCCCTGATCATTGGTACTCTTGGAGGTGCCAAGCTTTCACTGGTTAATAGCCTGAAAAGCATCCCTGCGTCTTAAAGAAATGTCAAGTGACTTGCGTTGAAAATGCAGAAGGCGTTCGTTCTTGGGTCGCTTCGTGTCGTCAGGGTGCATGAGAATTTTGCCGGATCGTCGACTTAAGTCTATCACAGGCTGTAACTGCCTATCTCACGGTCGTGAGATGTGGTTACAGCTGAAACTTTACCGCGATTTCACCGGAAGCGAGTACAATTTGGTAGAATGACACCCGCTCCTGGTGAAATTCCACGGTTTTCCTTATCACCCTGCCAACCGCTCCAAAGTAGGTAGAGCCAATTGTACAAGATGAGGCGTATCGAGGTCTTAGAAGGGACCTGAAATATTCGGTTCAAATAATTGGCCTTGTGATTGGGGCTCACGGAGGTGCAAAGCTATCACTGGTTCGTAACCTCAAAGTCATACTCGCGTGCCAAAAACAGGCCAAGGCACTTGCGAGATGGTTGCAAAAGGCTGTCATCCCTGGATCGCTTCGTGTCCTCAAAACACACGAGGGTTTCGCTGACCTGTCATTGTGATTTCGTCGTGCCCTGTGGCCACCTATATCACGGTCGTGAGACACGGCCGTAGGTATGATTTACCGCGGTTCTACTGGGAGCCAGTGCCATTTTCATATATGATAGTTGCTCCCAGTGGGACCCTATTATGGTTGTTGAACCTGTTTTATAATTATATGTATAAGCATATATGCTTATTTTTAATCGTATAAAAACTAAAAAAAAAACTAGCTAGCTTTGTTTCGAGGATAAACAAGAAAGGAGAATTTGAATAGCTATTTAATTGCACTTTTAATGAATAATCTTATTCCATAACACGTTTAATCAATAGTATTTTATCTGGTGAATTGCTGAATTGAAGTTCTATCCTAACGACGCGAAACATTCTATCAGAACTTTCGGCATCAGAGTCTATCCAATAACGCATTTTCCCTCTTGATTTCGGCCCGCTTACTGGAACTGTAAACCAAGTCATATTTGTATCTGCATTATTTTCTTTTGTATTTGAATAGTCTATTCGACCCTCTGTGATTGGCTCGCCAAGTACTTTTACTGCTTCCGGATGATCACGCAGACATTGCATAGCTTCTTGGTAACAAGAAGAGAAAAGGCGTATTCCCTCTGGTATAAGGTAAGAAGTAAACAGTTCAATAGTGCCTAAGCCCACTATTCCCCAAATAGTTGTTTTTATGAAGGAATTTCTCATTTTCGACATCTGCACAGAGTAAAAGTTACAATTTTACTTGAATTTGTTGATTATAGTTGTGGTTGGTGGTCAATGCAATGTGTGCTAAAACTAACATTTGAATGATTCCGAGATTCAAATTTTAATTTCTGATATAATTTCACATGTCTAACAAATATTTGTTAGACATGTGAAATTATATATATATATACATACATACATACATACAGTGAGGCTACTAGTGTTTCACTTGCACTCACGCTTCTCTATGACTACTATGAAGTTGACCTAACGGTATATATTAGGGTGACCAGAAAAAAATACTTCTTAGGAGTGAAGGGAAAATGACGGTAGTTTATGCGATTGTAGAAGCCGATTTTTTATTTATTTTTTCATTTCAAGCAATATTTAGAGGTGGCCCATCGTCTTTGAAAGTTGTCATTGCAGGAGCTGACAATTTCGGTAAGTGAAGAGTCGATCGTAAAAGCACAACCCCAGCTCTTTTCATCGATGTGACTTTATAACAGGATTAGTTAGCGTCCCCTGAATTATTATTATTCACTTTTCTGAAAAAGGGAAATATGACTAAAAAAACTTGCCGAGAATGGGTCTGCTTTATGAGTTTAGGGTGTCAAGGCCCACTGTGATCGACTTTTATGGCTGAGCTCATGAGCGCTCCGCCCCGGAAATTAAACAACTTTAAGTCGTAGACTTGTCAAATTTCACAAATTTACTCAGATTTATTTTTATTGTTGCACGCCTATTTATGCTTTTCCTAATCTGCTTTTTCAGGAAATGTGATCTTCAACCTTCGACGAAAATATTCTTAAAATTTCAGTATAAGCTATATATTTTTATAGCCGTTATGAGTCTTTGTAAACAGTAGAGAACAGTGAAAATGGGACTTTTTAAGCAAACTTAATTAATGCTTTTTGCGAATTTTTAATTGAAAAAATGTTTTATGTGGATTCTGAGAACCTCAAGAACAACATATTAAAAGTTCAAATTAAAAAGTGGATAACTTCGTGGTTAAAATCTTAAATGAAAAAAAAGTTGAGTTTACCCATGTTAATTACATGAGAACTTGAAAGATGATGGGCCCCCTCTGAATATTGTTTAACATTTTTTAAAAAATCTGACTTCTATACATCAAATAATATTGAATTGGAAGAATTGGTACGTAGATACATATTCATTGGGGTGATTTATTTTGCATATAGTTTCAAAATTATAATGTGCTAAACCGATAATAGGTGACATTTGACGAGAAAATGATTTTACAAACAAATCGAAATCGGTTAATATTTAGCAGCCGCGCACCTCATTCAAAATTGTTCATGGTATTTAAACGAAGAATACTGAGAGAAACCTTCAAAATGACGCAATGTTCTCAAATATTTTCCAAATCTCACGATTATCTGGGGAGAGAGCTTTTTACATAATGAAAAAAAGTGATCAGGCGCAATATTTATCGACAGTTAAAAAAAAATTACAGCGTGAAGTTTTTCCACATTTTTAAAATTGTTAAAAACTGTTGTTTGCAAGAGTTCCAGAAAAGAATTCTTGATGAATTCCTACAATATTAATATCCCTCGGACGTAAAATACCTCTTTAGTTGGAGCCGTTTTTAAATAACTCGATTTTTTGGGGCGGGGGGGGGGGGTATATTAAGTACAGTTTTTTGAAAATAAAACTGAAGTGATGAGTGATTGGCATGACATTTTTATTTTGATTCCTGAAAAGTGGCTCTATATGTTAAGCATTTTGCTATAACCAAATCCCTTTAAGACGTTTAAAATTAGTTGAAGAAAGTGAAGCAAGAGAGAAGAAAGAAAAAAATGTACGAGAATCAAAGGCCATACTATTGCCTGCAATAATAAAAAAATTGAATATTACACCTCGCATAGCTTAGGACATATAGCTGTAAAAACATATTTTTCATTGAAAATTTTACTAAAAAATTTTCATTTCATTTTTCCTAAAATAACTTAGTTCCTGTGTATCACAGTTGAAAGTAGTCATCAAATGACAAAATAAACAAAAGTGGACTTAAAGTTGCTAAAAATTTTAAAAATTACAATGCACTATCACTAATAAAAAATAATAGAATGAATTTATATAGATGTTAAGTTTCTTGTGGAGTATCTTTCTTCTACTTCATTTTTGAAGTGATGACTTCTTATTGCACGGTGTGAACTCACAAAAGTAACGGTATTTGAGGGGAAATACGGGTAACGCTTCCTCTCCTCTACCTCTTCTTCGCTTCTCCCACTGACTGACTCTTTCAATCCCTCTACCTCTCTATCTCTCCTTCGCTTCTACCACTTCTCTCTCTCTCTCTCTCATACAATATGATACAATATTATACAATGTCATACCATATAATATAATATAATATAATATGGTGGAATATGATGCAATATGGCACAATATGATACAATATCATAATATATGGTACAATATGATACAATATCATATGCTGTGATACAGATATTATTCAATATAATAATTATTATATTATTCAATATAATACAAAATAATACAATATGATGCAATACCTATTCGCCTCTCTAAGGATGTAGTCAATGTGTATGTTAAATCGCAGAGCATTATCTAAGTTCAAACAAAGATCTAAAATAGAATTCACTTTCTCAAGAGTGCACCCATCTATTTCATAATTAAAATCAATAACATTACTTTTACGAGTAAATGAAATTACCTCGCATTTAGGAATATTGATATCCAAAGAATTTTCAGCGCACCATTTCACGAAGGTATTAAGATTTTCTTGTAATTTCAAACAGTCCTGAACATTATCAATGGGGAAAAATAACTTAGTATCCCAGCGTAGAAAAGGATGTATACGGTAATCATTGTTTCGACGTCATTAATGTAAGAGTCTTATCAATTTATCTGGTACCGCTAGATCTCTTATTCTATCTAAGTACGACTACGGTTTATGTAGTCAAAGGCCTTGGACATGTCCGTATAAATAACATCAACCTGGTGATTATTTTTTTTAAAAAGTCTCAGTCATTTGAACTAAGATTATTAAATTTGAGTTTGCAGATCTACGTGCACGGAAAAAATGTATCCCTAAAAAAGTCACGAACTAGTAGCTAGGTCTCGGATATGACAAAAATTTATTGGATATTGATGTATTTTCATAAATAATCCGAGAACTTTGAGAAAGAACTGACGAACTCGATTTGAGCATTCTAAAACGGTTCATGACTTTTTTTTACGTGAATGATTACAAAAATATTACGAGTGATTGGGAAAAGATTCTCAGAGCACTCACGAGCTTGCCCGACAAATCTGGGAACTAGGAAGTAAGTTCGGCCCGCACACACGCTTGTCCAAACACGCGGTGCGTATGTGTGCACGCATGTGTGCTTCGAGCTCGTCGGATGAGTGGCTAGACGTTTTATAATACCTATTTTGTTTGGCCTCGATGGCTGCGCGTGTTTACGCACTCCTAGTTTATGTTTAGAAACTAGTGAGTCAGCAGTCTTGAGGGTTCGAATCTTCTGAGTTGCGAATTTATAAATTAAATACAAATTAAATCGCACAAATAAAATTTTTCCTTTTTATATTTCAGTCTGAAATTTTCAGGAACTGTTCGTAGGAAATTCGAACTGTTCGTAAAAAACTTTGAAACTTATTCATACATTTCTCATAGAAATAAGGATGTAATGTTTCATTTTTTGATCTCGTATCCGAGACCTAGCTAAAAGTTCGTGACGTTTCCGCGGATAAATTTTTTCCGTGTGGAACAAATCCGTTCTCAGATCTAGATAAAACTGGAGTTAAATATGGCCAAAGCATATCACATATGCACATCTCCAATACCTTTGGGAAATTTTATAGAATAGCTGTAGGTCTATAATTAACTATTTTCGAGTTATCACCTTTTTAAAAAACGGAACATATGCGCGCTTTTTTTATTGTTCAGGAAAAGAATCAGTTTTTATCGCCAGGTTTATAATAAAATGCAGAGGATCGATTAGAACATTAGCACAATTTTTTAGCAGACAACTAGGAATTAAGTCAATATCGGCAGTGAGTTTATTTGGAGGTCTGCACAGATTGGCCATTAATTTTTCTTTAGTTAGTTCAAAAATATCACCAAGATAATTTTGTGGGTTTGTGTCAGTTACTAAAGACGAAAATTTATTCGGTTCATATAATCTGTTAAATGAATATGCAAATGCATCAACAATTTCCTGTGGATTAGTAAGCTCACTGCCTTCGTACTGCATAATTCCTGGTATGCTCGAGGCTTTTCTGAGATTATATATGTGTGACCATGTATTGGTCATTATAATTGATCTGAGATCTTTAAAAATATTGAGGTAGTAAACATTTTGAGTACTTTTGTATTTCAATCTGTATTTATCTTTATTTTGAATTTCTCAGATAACTTGTTTTGTGTATCAAGGCGGATATTGATTTGTAATCAATGACTGTGGATATAAACCAACCCTTTTATCAAGAATTTCATGTAATACCCTGTAAAATTTGTCTAGTGTATTATTAACATTGCCTCCTGAATGAAGAGACAACCAATCAACTGAGGCAAGAATAGGAGCTACACCTGGCAGATATTTATTTTCAAACTTATAGCGTTCAGAATTTGAGTTTATTGGCATAATATGCTTTACATATGATCCCGGCAAATGTGCTTCAAACATAAGACTAACGGGGGATGCTATTTATCCACAGGTAAAATAGGTATCTCACATGATGATACTTCACATGGAAATGTTGAAAGGATAATATCAAGGTATCTATTGTTTATGCTGTGAATTGCATTATACTGATTAAGTTGATGTAGATCCTGAAAAGCGATAAGCAAGGCTGATTTCCTGTCAGGGATACCTGCGGTTACAAAATTTTTTTAATTTGGCATATTAAAGTCATCGAAAATTAATAATTTATTATTCCTAAACGATTGTAAGCCAGTAATGGCATCAAAAAATGTTTCAACTTCCTGAACTGTTATATCTGGAGGATTGTATGTGCCAATTATTATACATGGAATACCATCAAGGATAACTTTTATTGCAATTATGTTTACTTTAGGCACGTCACTTATTATCGAGCTTAAATCTAATTGGTCTGAGATGAATCTAGATTTTACGGCGATGAGTATACCCCCTATCTCCTTTATCTAACCTGTCGTCTCTATAAACATCAAAAATATTAGAATAAAAAACTCTAGAAGTGTTCACTTGAGATTTGAGCCAAGTTTCGGAAAATATTAAAAAGTCATAATTGGAGATATGAGAAGATGTTATCAGTAACTTAAATTTAGTATTTATACCCCGAACGTTTTGATAATAGATTGTGATATCATTTAATAAAGTTAAATCTAGCGTATGCGCGTGAGTAATACATAAGATGTTGTTGTTGTTGTTGTGTGTGAGGTGGTGGCTGTGGGTGGACTCTCGTGTTTGGTAATTATCTTCCGCTCTCCGTGGCGAATAACCAATTTCAGGTTTTTCTCTCCACGAGCACGGCGTTGCTCCATAGTTTTTTTCAATTCGTTGTAGCTCGCTCGTTGAGCTGTAGTATGATCAGGTGTGAGACTCATTGTGACACGAGCTTCCGTCAGCTGTTGTTCTTTCCTCCACCTACAATATTTGTGAAGCATGGATTGTGCTGCATTTTCGGTCTCGAAGATGATTTTTGTGAGGCGTGGAGGTCCGGAGGCCTGTGAGTATTTACCGATCCTTGAGCATTTAATACTGCATGGATTGTAGTCATTTGAGATTTTGGACAGGAAGTCACTGACAACATCATTAAGTTTAGGTTCAGCTTGGGAAACGTCAGGAGATTTTATAATATCGGGAAATTCATGCAATATTAAATTTTTCTTACGTGACATTCTATCGGAAACCTCCATCAAATAACGCGAGTAGTTAACAGTGTCCTTGGGTGAGATTTCAAGTTCCTGGACTTTTACTTCTAGGGTGTCGATACGATCTAGTGCTGTACTTAACTGAGTGCCATATGTGTTAAGTTTCTCTGAAAGCGTGTCGGTTGAGTCTTTCAATTCAGCAGAGATTGTCTCTCGATGCTTCTCTAGAAGGTCCGATGTAGTCATGGTGTGTTTATTTGGTAGTTATTCTAGATCTGTCTTCGTTACGTGACCATTCTCAGTACAAGCCGAGGTATTAGTATTCCTGAATACAGGAGAAGAGGATCGGGATTTATATTCACAACATTTCCTTTTCCCTGACTTTTGACTGGTAGCCGGCCCGATGCATCCAGGGTGGTAGTAGACACCACACGGACAATGGAGAGAGTCCCCTGCAATATCTAAATTGCAGTGATTACAGATTACCTTTGTGTCAGGCATGATAAGGGGCAATTATTTATGAGCACAGCTGTGGAGAAGACTGTGGGCGGTAGAAGTGCGAGCAGCGCTACTACCGAATTGAGGTTATGTTTCGACCACGTGTCTGTGAGAAGCGAGAGTGCACAATATGCACTATATGCGCTGATATATTTAACAAATCGAGCCACGAATTAAGGTAATCATAACGAGTTCACAGTTTATGCATGGGAATGTAGAAGAAAAACTTGAGCACAAGCACTTTCACTCGATAAAATAAGTCACTTTACATTGCAAGAATGAGGTTATGTTCACAAAAAATTTTTATTGGCACTGATAATCATGGTTTAAAACAACAAAAAGCGGAAATTTTGTCTTCAAATCATTGAGTGAAGTATAGTGAATCCACATACACTATCCCAGACTGTATAACTTAAAATTCTGAACCTGCGGCTCACTGCGGCTCACTCGGAGGAATACAGTATGGCACAATATGATACAATATCACAATGTATGGTACAATATGATACAATATCATATGCTATGATACAATATGGTACATAATAATACAATATGATGCAATACCATACAATGTGGCACAATATCATATACTATGATAGAATGCGATACAGTATCATGCAATATGATGCATACATCATATGAAGTTATCATTTCTGCCTGGTTTATTCTTTTAAGTACAGTTTTTCACGTCGAATGAAGCAGAAGCAAGAAACTACAAAAGAAATACAACGTCTATATAAATTCCATAAAAGAAGGTCTTATTCAGGAGGCTATAATTGCAGTTTTACTAGAGCTACAACATTGTATTTTTTTTTGTTGAGTTTTAGGAAATTCAGTCCACTTTAACTGATTTTCTAAGAATTTGCGTCTGTGGTGCATAGAAACTGAGATATTTTGGGAGAGCTAAAATGACAAAATTGTTAATCAAATTGGTTTGAGAGAAAACAAGTTTCAACCGCTATATCTCCTGAACTATTTCAGGTTCAATGTTCGATTTTTTTAGTTTTGCAGTGAATGTTATGCCCTTCAATTCTCGTATACCACGCCTAAGCATCTGGATGCACCAGAAAGGAAAAATTTGGAAAAACTGCAATCTTTCAACTTTATTCAAATAGTTAAAAAAATGTGTTTCTAACGCATGCACCGAATATTCACTTTTGGATGCATGTATAGCGTTCGGGAAGCGACAAATTCTAAAACCGTGGTAAAAAGCAGTTATTAAAATATGTTCGGAATTGACTTATATATTTTATTAAGTACATTGTTTTATTTTAATTTCGCTTATTTAACATCGACTTTTAATTTTAGACTCTAATTTTATATGTTTTACATTTTAATGGAATTCTAATTTTAAAGTGTTGTCGATTTCTTCTTTTAGCCTCATTCTACTATCGTTGTGCCATATTCCTTGAATGAGTGAGAGCCTTTCATACCTCTTGTAAGCAAATTTAGTCGTCGTCTGAACGTTAAATTTAGAACTTGTCTCGCCGTTTCGGTACATAAACATTGCATCGTTTGTTCTCACATGAACTTTTCTCGCTTGCGAACATTTTTGGTCCTTCGAAAACCGGATAAAGTGAATTGTACTTCTTGTTCTTTATTCATAATGTGTCCCCTAAGGGTTTACATGACTTCCATTTCTTACAACACTTCTTTCTACATGTTTTATAAAATCTTATCCTTACTATTTACCATTATTTACACCTATTTACATAAAATCTTATATCTAACGCCTTAAATCTATTTTTGACGATTGCGCAATTTGGGACGTGTTAGTGAACGAGTGAGCGAGTTATCGAAAGCGAGAGTGCAAGAAAGAGAGAGAGAGAGAGCGGTAACGCAAGCGCATCTTAATTTACTTATGCTATTACATAATCATTACTTACAAATCTTTACGCTTCTAATTTAAGCGACTTCCGTTTCTTTTTTCTTTCACTTCTCTTGTACCTCCATTTTGCCGTTTTTTGCATCCATTCTTTCATTCTTTTCCAATTGCTCCCCTAGCATCCTCTAACTCCTTTATCCACTCTTCCCCCAAACCATCCTCCCCTAGAATCCTTACCACATTCATTCTCTTGCCAGCTTCCTTTATCTTCCACTCCTCTCCTACATCCTTCCCATACATGCTCCCATGTTTCCTCTTCCCATTCACATATTCTGCACTTCCTGTTATCTTTCTTTTCCCAATACATACTTGCCCTTACCTCGTTTCCCAATCTAAATCTTGCTATTCTTGTCCATCTTCTCTCTCCCCATCCCTTTTCTAAATACTTTGGTACTCCTTCCTTTTTTATCATCTTATACCATATATTATATTTTGATTCCTCAATCATCCCCCATCTTTCTATTAATTGTCTTTCCCTCTCCCTTTTTTCCATTTCCTCATAGTTGACTCCAGTTGCGTCTTCTATATCTCTAGCCTTAAAGAACTCCCTCCTTTCTTCCTCCCATCTCGTTAATTCAATCGCCCTCCCTCTCCTTTCTTCTACCTCAATCAAACACTTTCTCGCCAACTCCTCTCCCTTCCCCTCCCTCAATTTCGTCTCAAAATTCCATGCCCTCTTTCCCGCTCTAGTACTTAATTTATCCCTTTGCGCTTCTTCTCTCACCATATATCCCGGCGTCCTCCAGTCTACCCCTAGCGTCCACCTTACATACCTTTCTTGTAAACTTTCAATCTCTTTCCTTTCTTTCCATCCCCATATCTCTGCTCCATAACCTAATACTTTTTCTTACATGAGCTCTATAATCTCCATTTTCTTGCAAGGTATATCCCAAATACTTAAACTTGTTTACTTCCAATTTTTTCCCCTTCCATCTCCCCGTCCATTCTTTCTTTCTTCCCCCTTCTTTTCTAAGCCGCATTATCTTTGTATTTTCTACACTTAAATTCAACTTTTTCCCATCTAAGTATTTCTCTAATCCGGTAATTAAGCCCGCCATCCCTTCTTCATTCTCTGCCATCAACACTATATCGTCTGCGTATGCCAGTGTATATGTCTTTTCGTTCCCTACCCTAACTCCTCCCCACCCTTTTCTCTTCATTTCTTCTTCCAAGTCTGATATTAATATATTGTATAAAAGTGGGCTCAGAGAACATCCTTGCCTTACCCCTCTCACCAGCCAGAAACTATCTCCCACTCTCCACGCTTTTTGTCTCTCTAAAAATTTCCGATACTCTCCTTATTAATCCCTCTCTTATCTCCTTTTTCACCATAACTTTTTCTATCTCGCCTCGGTCTAATGAGTCAAACGCCGCCTTCAAGTCCACGAACACTGCTATCATTGCCCCTTTCTCCCTTTTAATTCTCTTATTTACTAAGTAGTTCAGAACATATATATTGTCCATTACCTCCATACCTTTTCTAAACCTAGCCTGATTCGGTGGCTCTATCTTTTTCTCCACAACTTCTTTTTTAACCTCTCCGATGAAACAGTCACATATACTTTATACAGTGTTGGCATTAGTGTCACTCCTCTATAATCTTTAACCTCCTCCCCTTTGCCTTTCGTTACTATTGGTATCACTACCCCTTCTTTCCATAACTCTGGCCATCCCTCTCCTCTTCATACTCTATTGCACATTATCCATGCCCACTCCTTTAATTCTGACCCCCCATATTTCCATACTTCATTTGGAATAGTGATGGGATATCGATATAAAAATATCGAAAATATCGATATTCAGAGTCCGATATATGGATATTTCATATCGATATTTAGAAACCGATATATCAAAGCCAATATCGATATTTTGTCATAATTTCGATATCGATATCCCATCACTATTATGTTACTTGACAGAATGTGCTTTTTAGTTGAATAGTGAGTGAAAAACCAAACAAAAACTGAATACAAGAAAACGTAAGTAGACATATTTTTCATTCGATATTTACCTTTGTATACGTTTTAATCTGTACAATGCAAATATTTCTAAATAATATAAGTCTTAGGACTCAGGGAACACTTTTTAACATGCGTTGAGTAGGAAAAAGTATTCCCATTCCTGCTTGAAGAATGTTCCTATTTGAAGGTTGAAGATTGACCCTCCGGTTTGTTAATATTATATTTATTTTCGGCATATTTATTAGGTGCGGTCCAAAAACTACGTTACAATTTTTCTAAAGTTTCATCATTTAAGTTGAAGATTCATCTCTTTACTTGAAAATATAACTATTTTGTTGGGAATTCTTTTTTTTTTTTTTTTTTTTTTTGTCAAAAAATAATTATTTTAAC
>CAKNXH010059140.1:53318-97872 GCA_932178445.1 Andricus quercusramuli
CTAGTTGAAAATTCATGTATTTTGATAAAAATTCGTCCTTTTTGGTCGGAAATTAATCTTCTTGGTTGAAGATTTATCCTTTTTGATTAAAAATGCATCCTTTTGATTAAAAATGCATCTATTTGGTTCTAAATTAATCTGGTTCTGATGAAAATTAAGTGTTTTGTTAAAAATTCATATTTTTGATTTGTTAACTATTTGGTTAAAAATTGAGCTATTTTAAGGAGAATTTGACTTTCTGGTGGAAATTGAACTTTTTTGTTACAAAATCATATTTTTGGGATGAAAATTCAAGTTTTTTGTATATAATTCTTTCTTTTGGTTTTAAAATTCAACAATTTTGTTGAAATTTGACATTTTTTGCTAGAACATTGATCTTTTTGTTAGAAAATTAATCTTTTTGGTTGAAAATTGAACTTTTTGGTTAAAAGTTTGTTTTTTTTGTTGTGAAAAATTTATTTTTTATCTGAATATTTCACTATTCTTTTTTTGGCTACAAATTCCATGTATTTTGTTGGAAATGAAATATAAATTTTGACTTCAAATCTTACGAATTTATAGTGTTTCAGAGTGCATTCAATATCGTATTTACATTAATTTTATTTGAAAGAATTTTGTCCTACATTATTACCCTTTTTTCGTGAAAAATCACTTTCTGTCCTTACATTCCAATGGAATTACTTCCACGCAGTGACTGCTGCCTAGCACAGGAGAGTTATTACAAATATAGTTACTGTCTTCTTTAAAAAACAAGGGTGCAATTTCTTTCGATTTATTATCTTACAACTATTAAATCCAATTTATTTTGTTCAATTAGGCGAATCAACACTCACAGAAATCAACCAAAGCTATGGAATTTAAAACCAAAGCAACAAATTCCGAAGGTAGTGTTGCAAAAGTTAAAAAAATACAATGCAACACATAGCAACGCATATTAATTATGAGTCTATTAATTCTTTAAACAAAATGTAGTGGTACGAGGTTATAGAAAAAGATATTTTTGTTTTATTACAAACTTACTTTTTGTCAGACCCCCCTTGAAAACGCCCCATTGTATGCACGTAAAGCAGGCGTGAAGTGGCTGCTACCAGCCCAGTGACGTTTACGCATGCTCACTCCGTCGCCGGGCTAACAAAAACTTTACGCCCGCTACCCATGAAAGTTTACGCCCGCTACACATACGCTGCAATGAGCGAAAATGAGGGTGGCATCCCATGATTGCAGAATTGCATTGCGTTTTGCATAAAATAACTAGACGTTTTAACCATTGATATTCTCCTAGTTAGTGAGTTGTGTGAAATTTACAATGATAAAATATACAATCTTCCGAAACTGTGTAATTTTACACAAATCTTTTTCTACAGTGCAACTAATGCATTTTTCGTTGATAATTTTTATTTCTTGGTTAGAAAAAAATCAAACAATTGGTTGAAAGTTAAACTATTATAAAAAAATATGCATTATCAATAAATAATTCTCTATCACATATATCATTCTATAATCTATATCATCCTGCATCACATGTTTGTTTTCAAGGAGGGTAGGATAAAAAGTATAGTGTGTACCTTGACTATTTCCTCTCTTGTAATGTCCTCCTCCTCATCTGTTTCCCTACCATCTCTTTCTCCTTTCCTAACTTTCCTCTCTACCCCTCCTAGTAATTCCATAAAATAATTTTTCCATTCCATTATCTGAATATCCTGGTTTACTCTTTTCCTTCTTCTTCTCTCTTCATTTACCACCTTCCAAACCTCTTCTTCCGTCCTAGCCTTCTCCGCTTCTTCTTCAAACCTTTTATTTTCCTCCTCTTTTTTTTGATCACACAACTCAGTATACTCCTTCTTTTTTCTCCTATATTCTTCTCCACTACCTGTCCCTTTTCTCCATTTTCTTAATACCTTTCTCACTTCCTTCTTCTTCTGTTTACAATCCTTATCCCATCCACTTCTATCCACTCCTGTACTAACTTCTTTTTGGCTTGTGCACTCTAATGCTCCTTTTATTTCTCCTACCATTATTTCCATTTCCTCGTTTACATTTCCTTCCCCAATTTTGATATTCCTGACTTTTTCTTTAAACTGTTCTTTACCTTCCATTAACCAATCCCCTCTTCCTGCGTTTTTTACTTTTGCTTCCTTTTTAGCCTTTTTGTTATTACTTGTTTCTCTCCCTACCGTCTTTGGATTTTCTTCCTCGCTCTCCATCCCATTCCCTTCCTCGTCTATCTCGTGTTCTCGCATTAAAATCATCTCCTATTATTTTCTTATTTTATTATTTTCTTCCATCAGTGCTCTTATCTCCTCTGATTTCTCCTGCATATCACCGATCACATAAACCCCTACTATCTTCCACCTCTCCCCTCCCATATTTATCTCTTCTACTATTAATCCTTCTTTATGTTCTTTCAACTCTTTTTTATCATTCTCTGTTGTCCATTCGTTCCTTACTCCCATCATCATTCCTCCCATTGCTCTGCCATTTTTATTCTTCCTCTTTGCATTTTGAACCTGCCATTTGTAACCTCTTGGTAATCTTCCCCTTACTCTTTCCCATCCCTTTTCATCTAGCCACGTCTTCATCATTACTACTACATCCCATTGTGTCAAATTTCTCATAAACTCCCTATCCTTTCTTCCTAAGCCTGCTATATTCCAGTAGCATATCCTCCAATCTTCCCTACTTTCGTTTCTCGTCTCTTTTTGTTTCTCACTAATTCTTATTTCTTTACCTCCCGTTCCTTTCTCTCCTAGTTTCCCGACACCTTATTTGTTACTATCTCTTCCCTGTCCTCGTCCCAATTCCACCATACACCTTCTATCTGTATTCTCACATACTTAACCGATGTTCTTCTTCCCTTTTTTCTTTCCTCTTCGGCTATTTTCCTTAACTTATACTGCATGTTCCTTTCTACCCATGTCAAATCATCCTCTATTCTCTCCGAGCTTCCATATAACACCCTCTTCTTTGTCATTACTTCCCCCTTATGTTTCCATTTCTTTAGTTTCACCAGTACCATTTTCTCCCCTCTTCGCTTTTCCCTTACTACACTTCGCACTTACTCTATCTCCACCTTAGCATCAATGCTATTTAGTACTTCTTCCACTCCTTCCATCAGCTCCTTCCCCTCTAATCTAAGACCCTTTATCACTATGTTTCTTTTTCTTGCTTCTCTCTCTTTCTTTTCTATTCTTTGTTCTATTTTTCTCAGCCTTTCCTTCTCCTTATTCCCAATCTCCCCACCTCCAAACTCACGGTTTCAGCTTTCAATTTTTTTTATTCTACCTTCCAACTCATCTACCTTTTTATTAGGCTCTTTCTTCTTTTCCAGTTTTTGCTCCAACATCTGCATCCTTTTCTCTAGCTTTTCCCTGACTTCTTCCCATTTCCTTATTTCGTTCCGAAGTTCGGCCATTTCCTGTCTAATTTCTTTCATTATTTTCTCCACCCTTTTCTCCTGCCTTTCTTCATACATCCCCATTACTTCTATCATCATTTCGCGCGTTTCTTTTAATCTTTCCATTTCCATCGGATCTTTAGCCTCAGCTCTATCTCTTTCTGTCCCCTTATTTTTCTTATCCTTCTCTAAAAAACTATCTTTTTCCGGCGGCGTTCTGTACATTTTTGGATTTTTCAAACTTGACCCTATATCTTCCTTGTCTTCACTACTTCCCCTCTCTTTTCTCTTTCTCTTGATAAAAGCCTCAATCGACCAAATCGCTCTTCGCCCTCAATCTATCATTTTCTATTGTTTTACGATACTTTCCCCTTGCCCTCCTTTCTTTGTTCTTCCCTTTCGGTGTACTGAAAACTTCCTGATCTGAATCCTTGTTTTCCTTGCTAGTATTCGCTCCGCTAGCCATGAATCCAATTCAAACGATCCCGCCTTCTATCGTTCTCTGTCTCCATCTACCGTCGCGTCTACCTGCCTTGCCTTTATCCTTCTCTACCCTGTCCTACTACGACCAACCTGGTCCTCCCACCCTGTCAGAAACCTCAAACACACCTAACCTCAACTTCCACACAAATCTGTTTTGATCTCCAAAAATATCTTCACCCCCTTGTCAATCTTTCAATCTTTCAATCAATCCCTCACAAACGAACCCTTCTATACACATCCACAATCTACTCACCTCAAATTTCACCACAATTATCAGAAAAACTCAGCACCAATTTTCACCGCTGCCACACACTTTCACGCGGGAAACGGAAGTCAAGTGAATCGTACTTTCTGGGTAGTTCGCGAGTGCAATTAACATGTGTGCATCGTGATACAATGATTTCAAGACAGTTTTTTACTCAGTGAAACCTTCCGAGATTATTTGGAGTGACAAAAGAGAATTTTTGTGAATTTCCTAGTGAAGTTCAAAGTACACAGAAATAACAAGCTTTATCTAAATCATGTATGCAGCTAGGAAACCTGAAGGGAGTAATGTATATAAAATTCTAATCCTTTTTTTTTATTTCGGCTGTTTGTTCTCAACAATTGTGTAACGCTTCGAGTCAGTGTACGTAATTTCTCGGCACGCGTATACCCTTGGCAGCTGATTACTGTTTACATCTGTCAATCACACGGGACGATTCGTGTTTTGAGTGAAATTTACGCAATGACTCTCGATAATTAACTTTACTCATATTTCGCAACGATTGTGGTGATTCATAGAATCTATTAATTCAGTTATTGAATATTACTAAAAACTTTCGAGTCGGACATTTCGATCACGTCATCTATCTCTTTTATTTTTTAACTATGATTAGCATCAATTCGTGTTAGTGTATTAGTCTCGAGTCAACAAATACACTTCGTATGATTGGATTAATCAACTTTCGGGACGACGATTGAAACATTTTGTTACCAGTGACAACATTGAAACATTTCGTTTAAACCTTTTAGCTAATTTAATTATTTGTCGTGTCAGTAAAAGGTTCGGTCATTCAAAATTTCTAAAACACAAGCTGAGCTATGCCTTCTCGAGCAAGTGAAACTTGCTAGTCGAATAAAAAATTATTTCCTATCGGTTCCTACGGTACACACGCGCGATATGCTCCGGACACGATTAGAGACGCTCGAAGCAAATTACTTGAAGTTCCAGAAACAGCATGTTGAGTTGTTGAAAGCGCCTTTGGAGGGAGAAGTCACGTATTTTAAAGATGACATCTTCACCCAAACAGAAGAATGGTATCAAGTTGCTAAGGGCAAATTCTTCGATGCAATCGACGCTCTTGCCTACGTGCAGGCATCTAACTCTTCAATAAGCGTTGATCAGCAGGTCTCATCATCTTCTGCAAGGTCGTTTCCAAAAATTACCTTGTCAACGTTCTCTGGGAATTATACCGAGTGGTCGAATTTTTCGGACTTGTTTAAATCACTGATAGCTGAAGATACAGAAACCGCGGATGTTGTTAAATTACATCATTTAAAAACAAATTCAATAGGAGAGCCGGCTCAGCTCCTTAAAAACATTCCGGTTACAAACGAAAATTATAAGCGTGCGTGGGATTTGTTAGTAAAACGTCACGAAAATAAGAGAATATTGATAAATTCTCACTTCTCTATTCTTTTTTCGTGAAAGCCTCTAAAGTCAGAATCAGCTTCGAATTTGAAGGGTCTAGTCAATACTGCTAAAGAAAACCTGGAGGCTTTCAACGCGCTTAAATGTCCAGTCAAACATTGGTCACATTCCTTAGTCTTTCATCTGACCAACTTACTGGACTCACAAACTCGATGTGACTGGAAGACATCACTAGGTGATACGACAGAGTCTCCCTCTTATGATTCCTTGCACATATTTCTTGAGGGCAAGGTTCGCACATTGGAGATTCTTGAAGAGAATCCATTTAAGTTAAAGGATTCTTCGAATTCAAAGTCGAATGACAAATCGCAGTCATTAAAATAGGGTAAGGGAAACCGCGCGTCGAACAAGAGTTCTGCATCATTATCTCACCTTTAACCAGATCAAACTCAGAATTCTCATCAACTTCGAAAATGTTGCATTTGTGGGCAAGCAAACTTCTTGATGTATTGCGCTCAATTCAGAGCGATGAGTGCAATACAACGAAAGGAATTCGCGGCTAAAAGGAAACTTTGTCTCAACTGTCTGCGTCAGCATTCAACAAGCGAATGTCCTTTATCCAGAACGTGTCGATTATGTGATCAAAAACATCACACCATGCTTCATCAAGATGCGACGACATCGAACATCACTCCAATGGCGGCGTAACATGGGTTGGCACCCGGGGCGGTTTCGGTTTGACACTTTGGTTTTCTCACACCTTATTGCCCCTTATTGGCACCTCTTGGTGCCTGGCACCCGGGGCGGACCGCCCCCACCGCCCCCTTACGCCGTCACTGCATCATTCATCAGTCACCTTCAACTCAAGGAGAAGATCGTACATTGTCCAGCGTTCATCATCTCAGCATTCATCGTGTGACTCGACCTAGAGCAAAAGGTCTATTACCTACAGCTTTCATCAAGGTCAAGTCAATTAGTGGTGCTTCAGTGTTTGTGCGTGCACTCCCTGATCAGGTTTCCGAAGTGTCTCTCGTATCTGAGTCTCTCGCACAACGACTCAAGCTCGCGCGTTCCAGTTGTGAATTAGGTTTGCTAACTATCAGTGCAGGACGTCCCACACCAACTCACGGTGCAGTGTTGTGTATTCTTGCGCCGCGTTTCGAATCCGACTTCGAGTATCCATTGGACGCGCTCGTGCTTCCGCGTCTTACTGCATAAAGCCCACGCTTCGAAAGGGGCAATGGAAGTTGGCTTATCTTTCAAGTTTAAATCTATCGGACCCAGATTTTGGAAACTCAAGAGTGATCGACGTGATCATTGGAGCAGACACTTGTCCTTATATCTTTTCCTTGTACTAGGAATGCATGTTTTTGTGCAAAACACCGTAGCCTTTGACCTTCAAAGTTTTTGGGTGAAACAAGAGATTCCATCAAAGTCCATCGCTACTCTTTTTTGGATAAACTTCTACGAGCGACTGCCTGGTTACAAGGATTTATCCAACATTATTTTCAGCAATCCTGTTCAAAGTTATCATTTCTTTCACCTTCAGAATTAAGAAAGCTCGCCTAGATTGGATTCAACACGAACAGCAATACTACTTTGAAGCAGACATCAAGGCTCTATCATCAGGAAAGTTTCTTCCTTCCAAGAGCAAGTGAGGTCGTTTCACATCTTATTTAGATTCCACCCAATTGCTTCGTGATGGAGGTAGGTTGAAGAATTCAGCCTTGGATCCTGATTAGAAACATCCTCTCATTCTCAGCTCTGAATCAACGCTGACGACTCTTCTTATTGATCATCATCATCGACGTTGTCTTCATGGTGGTGTCCAGCTCACTGTCGGAATTTTGAGGCTAAACTACTGGAGTCTCCGTGGTCGATCGGTTTTGAGGGCCTTTAATCATCGATGTTTACCATGCCTACGACATCGAGCTGTAAAGCCTCAACAATTGATGGCAGACCTTCAAGCAATTCGCTCTACTCCGAGGCGACCGTTTTTACATACTGGCGTCCATTATGCTGGACCCGCTTACTAGCGAACAGCTAAGGGTCGTGGTTATCGATCATATAAGGGCTACATCGCAGTCTTCATTTGCTGTTCTACTCGAGCTGTCCATTTGGAAGCTGTGTCGGACTATACGGCTGTTGCCTTTCTAGCTGCTTTAAAGGAGTCAATCCTTTTAGCTTCAGGTCTCGCTTCGTATGGCACAGAATGGCGATTTAATCCACCAGGTGCGCCGCATCTTGGATGAATTTGAGAAGCGGCAGTGAAGTCAGCGAAACACCATGTACGGCGAGTCATCGGAGATACTACCCTTACATAGAAGAAATGAGCACATTTCTGGTTCAAGTAGAAGCCTATTTAAACTCAAGACGTCTTCAATCCAGGTCCGATGATCCTGACGATCTTAGGGCTTTTACTCCAGGTCATTTTTTGATTGGAGAATCTCTCAACAGTATCCCTGAGCCAAGTTACATTGACATTGCCTCGAATCGCTTATCTCGATGGCAATTGTTACAACAAATGCGTCAGCATTTCTGGCAACGTTGGACCTCGGATTACCTAAAAGAGCTTCAACCCCGTTCGGAGTGGTGAACTCCTTATCCATCACTTGAAGTTGGTGACCTCGCTTTTATCCGTAATGAAAATTCACCACCCATAAAATGACCTTTAGGTCGTGTCGTCGAGCTTCATACGGGTTGTGATGGTCATGTGCGCGTTGTGTCTCTCCGCACTGCGAGTGGTTTGTTTGAACGCCCTATAGTGAAATTGTGTCTTTTACCAAAGGCGAAGGAAAATGTTTAAATCTCGTCTTAAACTGCCGTGTACTTTCTTTTCGGTTGTGTTAGTTGAATGTTTCGATTTATTAATTTCTGTCTTGTTCTGTTAATGACAGTTTTTACCACTTATTTATCAAATCTTCGTTAGAAATTTTTAATTAGTTTTCTTCTTAAAATTTTAATCTTTATTGTTGTTATCAAATTATTATTATTTTTTGGAATTAACTGTGTGAATCTTTTTAATTTTGTCCGAACAAAGCGGGCGGAATGTTCGGAATTGACTGATATATTTGATTAAGTACATTGTTTTATTTTAATCTTATTTATTCAACATCGACTTTTCATTTTGGACTTTAATTTCATATGCTTACATTTAAATGGAATTCTAATTTCAAAGTGTTATTCATTTCTCCCTTTATTCTCATTCTACTATCGTTGAGTAATCTTCCTTGAATGAGTGAGAGTCTTTCGTACCGCTTGTAAGCAAATTTAGTCGTCCTCCGAACGTTAAATTGAGAACTTGTCTCGTCGCTTCAGTAGACAAGTTCAAATGAATTATATATGAATTTTAGAAACGATTTAAATATAGACAAGTTCGATTTTGTTGAGCAATTTTGTTAACATTAAAAATGATTCAGTTTTATTATTTATTCTCAGTGACATGCCCTTTAATGTACTTATCGTCAAGAAGGTTTATAAACATTGCATCGTTTTTTCTCACATAAACTTCTCTCGCTCGGAAACAAAATACTTTCTCTAGCTGCTGTGCTTACACTCTTTGAGTAAGATTACTCTTTCTAGCTGTTACGTCATCATAACCTCACTTCTAGCATTATGAGTTGATACTTGAGAGACGGATTATGAGTAATGAAAAGTGATTGGACCAACTCGAAGTAAGAAGTTACCATAAATTACTGATAATGTACCATAAATTATCGACAAATTATCATAAATTATCGAATATTTTCGGTGATTTATAAATTTTTATTACGAAAAAAAATATCGTGTGCAACAGGTGCAGAAAGTAGGCAGTTGTAACTCTTGTGAAGTCAAAAATACTTGCCATTAGCTCATCTTCGAGTCGTTTACGGCACCCCTTCGATTCGCCTCTGGCTCCAGAAGCAAAAACCTCACACTCATGTGGAACTACCTACTATCCGCACTTGTAGCACAATAAACTATTAAAGAGATTTGGTTATCGCAAGATATTTAACATATTGAGCATCTACAAGGTGTCAAAATATTCACCACTTCACTGTTAATTACAGAAAATTATACTTAATACACCCCCCCCCCCCCATACAAAAATCGAGTTTTTTAAAAACAATTCCGCACGATTTTTTTTATTTTGACCGTGAGTATCTATTGAAATTATATATATATATATATCCAGGGATGGTCCCGAAGGAATAACCCCCAAGCGAAGGCGTGAGAACCGTGCCGAAAGCTGAATGTCACCTGGGTGAGGTGTCTCTAACGGTGATTCTGGGAAATCGGCGACTCTCAGAGTATACAGCCTTATCCTTACATGCGGGGCTCTACAAGGATGGACGAACCCTTTCCCTAGCTGCTCGCGGGAACAACAATGACAACACCAAACATAATTGTAGTAAGTGCGGTTCAGAACAATCGAACGCGCAGGGCCTCCGAAAATGGGTCGGACAACAATGCCGACTACCCTACAGTTGGGGGAGCCAATCAAGACGGAGTCAATGCGATTGACCGGCGGAATCTTGTTACTTTTAAGTGGACGGATCAACTCAATGACGGCCTGCTGGAGTGCTACGATGCCAGTATGGTCCCTAAACGAGAAGGTTACATGACACGACTGCATGCTCTGTGGTGCGAGAAAAACCCAGAGCTCTCAGACTTTTCGCAACCACGTCTGCGAAACCACGCCGACAACCTACGAAAAAGAGGTTATATAAGCGGAGTGCCTACTCAACCGCATCCAGAACAAGCCGGCAACAGAAAAAGAGAGGCGACACTGAGACCAACCGCGAACAGACATCCAATAGAGGAAGAACGATGCTTCATGACCCGGAGAAACATCAACATTCAGGTTTCTCCCAAGCCCAAAGATCTGAGTGAATCGGATGATGAACTTCGTGGAGATTTTTCCGAAGAATCCGACCTCTGGACCATCAGTTGTGGTGTGTACAATGCAGCGAGAACTTTGGCAGATGCAAGCCGTAAAACAAAACCAACGGTTGACCATAAGACCAAAAGAAGAATGCATCAACTCAGCACAAAGATAGGCTGGGCTAGACAGTACGCGTCCCGCATTCAGTGTGCGATTGACTACATACCATCTGGCAGGAATTTCACTGCCAAGGTTCGACGGTTCGCGCGTGAACTGCGGATCCGTCATCACACAATCAATAAATCAATGCTAATGACCATCAGACAGCATATTGTTGACAGAATACGAATACTATCTAATGCTAGGAGAAGTCTAGAGCGGAGAGAGAGGTGGGACAGAGAAAATCAACAATTTTCATCTGATCCATCTAAACTCTTCCAAGACCCTCCAATTACTGTCGACCATCCGCCCAAACCAGAGGAGGTCGAAGCATTTTGGAGAGAAGTCTACGAGGTCCAGCATTCACTTCAAGAAGACTCAAAGAACATAAATAGCTTCAAGGAGCTGTGCAATGCCCTCATAACACCTGAGGAAGAATGCCCACCTATCACTACCGAGGAGGCGAAAAACGTATTAAGAGGCATGAAGAACTTTCCCGCTCCGGGACCAGATGGTATCAAGACCTTCTGGTGGAAGAAGTTTCCTTCGACTCACCAGCATCTGGCCCGAATTTTCACCTCATATCTAAAGTCGGAAGAGCCTATTCCGGAGTGGTTGGTGGAAGGGCGCACAGTGCTCCTGCCTAAGACGGGCAACTTAGCTGATCCTAAGAATTACAGGCCAATAACTTGTCTGAACACACTGTATAAGATCTTCACAGCCATCCTAAATGATAGGATGCTTCGGACAATTGAACCTGTGTGGCGAGAGATGTATGAACAACGTGGCTCGAAGAAAGGCGTAGCAGGATGTCGGGAGAACCTGCTCATCGATAGGATGCTGCATCTTTACAGACACATCTATCAACGATCTCTATCGATGGCCTGGATAGATTACCGAAAAGCTTTTGATTCAACCTCCCATAGACTTATCATCTGTCTGTTGGAAAGCTTAAAGGTTCATCCACACATCGTGAGATGCATAGAGAGATTAATGCCGCTTTGGAAAACCAGATTTACCATCTTATCTGGAAAATATCGTGTGATTACTAACAGTATCAACTTTCAGAGAGGTGCGTTTCAGGGTGACACCATGAGCCCTCTCCTCTTTTGCCTCACATTATTGCCACTATCTCTTGCACTTCGCCATTCCGAAGGGAACCTCTGCGGCAAACCTGCAAATCGAAAGCATAAGGTAACTCCTGTATTTTACATGGATGATCTTAAGCTCTATGCTAGAAATCAAGAGAAACTACATCTAGCTCTAAAAATTGTCACAGAGTACACTCAAGAGATTGAAATGGAGTTCGGGTTAGAGAAATGCGCCAAGGTTAATTTGAAGAAAGGAAAACTTAACGGCATCCCCGAAGATCCTGAACTCGTTGGAAGAAGCGCTATACGACACCTTTGCGCTGGAGAGACCTATACATACCTGGGCGTGCCAGAAAGCCGCATTCAGGACGTAACATCTATAGAGGATACTCTCCGATGCAGATATAAACGTCTCCTCCGACAGATATGGTCTTCCGAACTGTCGGCGAGGAACAAAGTATCTGCAACGAACATGCTTGCCGTCCCAGTAGTACTCTATTCATTTGGAGTACTTCCATGGACGAAGGACGAGCTCAGATCCCTCGATATCGGGTCCCGAAAGGTTATGCACATGAACAAAAGCATGCACCTTAAGTCTTCTGTTCCACGACTTTACATCTCACGCCGTCAAGGTGGCCGTGGAATACTGAATCTTGAATGTCTTCACAATAGGATTATTCTGGGTACAGCACATATTGTCGCAAATGGACAAGATCCTCTTCTTAAAATGGTCAAAAAACACGAAGAAGTAGGCAAAGGGGCGTTTCTTTACAAAGCAGCAGAAGAGGCTGCTGAAACACTCGGCCTTGACTTCAATATCAGGGGTGAGCGAAATGCATCAAATCTTATCCATCTTGAATACTCACTCCTGAAGGCCCGGATTAAGAAAGCACAGGAGAAAAACTTCCGCGAAGAGCTCCTCGACAAGAAGATGCACGGCATCTTCCACAGAAATGTGGAAGATCAGTCGATGTCGTATGAGCTGACGTTTGCTTTCCTTAGATCACCCGGATTGAAGTCGGGCACAGAGGGCTTCATTTTGGCATGTCAAGATGGTGTCATTTCCACTCTAGCATACCGTCGCCACATTTTGAGCCAAGATATTCCCGATGATAGCTGCAGAGCGTGTCATGAACACCCCGAGCATCTAGGACACATACTATCTAGTTGTCCAGCTCATGCGGGAACAACCTACATCCAAAGGCACAATGCGGCACTGAGAGTGCTTTATTACCATCTCTGTTACTCTTACGGCATTAGCCCAAATACCTCTCCGCTAAACGCCCCTAGAGAAATAGAGTCAATTGTCGAAAATGAGAAGTGCCGCATATATTGGAACTTCATATTCTCGACAATTGTTTCTGTTGCGCACTCGAGGCCTGACATGGTTCTTCTTGACTTCGAGAAACGAACCATGTTCGTTATCGAATTTTCGGCACCAGCGGACAAAAACGTCACAGCGAAGGCGAAAGAAAAGAAAGAAAGGTATAAAGACCTTATGAGGGAGTTTCGACGGTTATACCCGGAATATTCTGTTAAGCTAATCGTCCTGATCATTGGCGCTCTTGAAGGTGCCATGGTTTCACTTGTTAATAGCCTGAAAAGCATCCCTGCGTGTCAACAAAATGCTCAGACACTTGCAGGGAGAATGCAGAAGGCGGTCGTCCTTGGGTCGCTCCGTGTCCTCAGGGTGCACGAGACTTTTGCCGGATCATCGTATTGAATTCGCGCAGACTGTAACCACCCATCTCACGGTCGTGAGACGTGGTTACAGCTGGAATTCTACCGCGATTTCGCTGGGAGCGGGTGCAATTTTTCAGATTAGCACCCGCTCCCGGCGAAATCCTGCGGTTGTCCTTATGACAAACTTTTAACTATATATATATATATATATATATAATTAAAAACAAAGTTAAACAACCACCGCAGGGTACCACTAAGAGCAACTGCCATCTTGAAAAAATGTCAATGGCCCCCAGTAGAACCGCGGTAAAATACACCTATGGCCACGTCTCACATCCGTGAGATGGGTGGTCACAGGGCACGACGAAATCACAACGACAGGCCGGCGAAACCCTCGTGTGTCTTGAGGACACGAAGCGACCCAAGGATGACAGCTTTCTGCATCCATCTCGCAAGAGCCTTGGCATATTTTTGGCACGCGGGTATGGCTTTAAGGTTACGAACCAGCGATAATTTCACACCTCCGAGAGCACCTATCACAAGAACAATTACTCGTACCGAATATTTTGGGTACAGTCGACGCAGCTCTCTTTTAAGGTCTTGATATCTCTCCTCTTTTTCTTTCTCCTTTGCAGTGATGTTGTATTCGGATGGAGCCGAGAATTCGATCACGAATATAGTTCGTTTCTCGAAGTCTTGGAGAACAATGTCAGGCCTCGAGTGCGCAACGGAGACTGCTGCCCGAAAATCGTAGTTCCAGAAAATCTGGCACTTCTCGTTTCGGACAATTGACTCTATATCCCTTGGAGCGTTCGGCAGGGCAGGGTCGCGACCAACACCGTAAGAGCGACAAAGGTGGTAATAAAGTACTCTTAGGGCCGCATTATGTCTATAGATATACGTTGTTCCTGCGTGGGTTGGACACCCCGATAGTATATGTTCTAGGTACTCAGCGTGTGCATGACACGCTCTGCACCTATCACTGGGAACTTCTTGACATAAAATGCGGGCGCGGTATGCTAAGGTGGAGATTACACCGTCCTGGCATGCGAAAATAAAGCCCTCTGTACCTGAATTGAGCCCTGATGATTTGAGGAAAGCAAAAGTTTGCTCCTTCGACAAGGACTGTTTTTCTACATTTCTGTGAAAGTTTCCGTGCATTTGCTTGTCGAGTAGCTCTTGGTGAAATTTTCCAACCTCTGCTTTCTTTACTTCGGCTTTTAGACGTGAAGCATCTAGATGGAGTAATGCACTTTCCTCACTTCTGATGTTAAAATTCAGGCCAAGGGTCTCGGCAGCTTGCTCCGCGGCTTTGTAAAGGAACGCCCCTTCGCCAATCATCTCGTGGTTTCTGACCATCTTTAGGAGAGGATCTCTGCCATTCGCAACGATGTAAGCTGTACTTAAAACAATTCGGTTATGAAGACACTGGAGATTCAGAAGTCCGCGTCCGCCTTGCTGGCGTGAAATGTATAATCGCGGAACTGACGAATTGATATGCAAGCTTTTATGCATATGCATGATCTTACGCGTGGTGACATCAAGGGCCTTAAGCTCGTTCTTCGTCCATTGAACCACCCCAAACGAGTAGAGTAGAACCGGGACGGCAAGCATGTTAGTCGCAGATACCTTGTTCAACGCCGACAGATTGGAAGACCAAATCTGTCGAAGAAGATGCTTGTATCTGCTTCGGAGAGACTCCTTCACTGATGTTACGTCCTGAATGCGGCTTTGAGGCACGCCCAGGTATGTATAGGTCTCTCCAGTGTTAAGATGTCTAATAACACTTATATCCACAAGCTCAGGGTCCTTGGGAACGCCAGTAATCTTTCCTTTCTTCAAATGAATTTTGGCACACTTGTCCAAACCAAAGTCCATCCCAATCTCTCCTGTATAGTTCTTGACGATATTTAAAGCAGTTTGAAGTCTGCTTTTACCAGCGGCATAGATCTTCAGGTCATCCATATAGAATACATGAGTGACCTTATGCTCACGCTGATTAGTGTCGCCACAGAGGTATCCAGGAGAATTTCGTAGTGCAAGAGATAGAGGCAAAAGTGTGATGCAAAAAAGCAAAGGGCTCATACTATCCCCTTGAAAGACGCCCCTCTGGAAGGTGACGTTGTTCGTCGTCAGACGATAATTCCTAGATGAGATGGTAAATCTAGTTTTCCAAAGAGGCATCAATCTCTCTATGCATCTCACTATGTGTGGATGTACCTTCAAGCTTTCCAACAGACAGATGATAAGTCTATGAGAGGTTGAATCAAAAGCTTTCCGGTAGTCAATCCAGGCCATCGACAGGACGCGCTGATGGACTGTAGCGTCTTTACAGACACACCTGTCAATCAGCAGGTTCTCTCGACAGCCTGCTACACCTTTTTTCGAGCCACGTTGTTCGTACATCTCTCGCCATACAGGCTCAATTCGTCGAACAATCCTGTTGTTTAGGATAGCTGTAAAAATCTTATACAGTGTGTTCAAACAAGTTATTGGCCTGTAATTCTCTGGTTTGGACAAGTCGCCTTTTTTCGGTAGGAGTATAGTGCGTCCTAACACTAGCCACTGCGGAATGGGCATCTCCGACTTTAAATATGAGGTGAATATGCGGGCCAAATGTTGGTGTGTAGAAGTAAACTTCTTCCACCAAAAGTTCTTGATACAATCTGGTCCAGCACCGGAAAAGTTCTTCGTGCCTCTAAGTGCTTTTTTCACCTCTTCGGCAGTGACTGATGGGCACTCCTCCTCAGATTTTATGAGGCTGTCGCAAAACTCCTTGAAGCGGATGATATTGTCAGTATCTTCCTTCAACTCTAGTGTTTTCGGGATCTTGTACACCTCTCTCCAAAAAGTCTCTACCTCCTTGGGCTTGGGTGGATTTTTTACAAAAACAGGGGGATCACTGAAGAGGCGCGATGGGTCAGCGAGAAACTGTTGATTCTCTCTGATCCATCTCTCCCTCTTCTGTATCCTCCTCCTTGCGTCAGATAACAGCCTTATTTTGTCAACAATATGTTGCTTGATTGTCAGCAGCTTTGACTTGTTTAGTGTGTGATTCAAGGTCCTTAGTTCTTGGGCGAACTTTCGAACCCTTTCCGTGAACGGTCTACCAGATGTTATGTAGTCAATCACACATTGAACACGGGACGCATTCTGTCTTGCCCATCCAATTTTCTTGTTCAGTTGATGCAAGCGTCTTCTTGTCTTTTGATCCATCGTCGGTTTGAGCCTTCGATTTGAATCAGCCAAAGCTCTCGCAGCACCATAAACTGAGCAATTGATGGTCCAGAGGTCGGACTCTTGCGAGATATCTCCACAAAGGGAGGCATCCATTTCAGCCAGATCTTGGGGCTTAAGAGGAACTTGCATGTTGATGTTCCTCCTTGTACTGAAATTGCCATCATCTTCAAGAAGGTGCCTACTTTCTGCGGTTGGTCTTAATGTCGTTTCATCTTCGTCTGCAGCTTGTTCAAGCAGCGGTTGAGGAAGCGCTCCGCGTACATATCCATTTTTGCGGAGGTAGTCGGCTTGATTTCGCAAAGACTGATGCGAAACGTGTTGAAGCTCTGGGTGTTTCTGGCACCACAGAGTATGCATACGCGCCATAAAGCCTCCACGAACAGGGATAATACTGGCATCGTAGCAGTCTAACACATCATTCTTAAGTTGATCCGTCCACTCAATGTGGGCGTTTCGCCGGTTCGTCGTTGTGTTTCCATCTAAATTATTTTCAGCACCCCGAACTCTAGGATGATCGGCATTGTTTGCCGATCCATTGTCGGGTGCTCTGCGCGTTCGATCGTTTTGAACCGCATCTACAACATTTTGGTGGTTTTTTGGTTTCATTGTTGTTCCCACGAGCAGCTAGGGAAAGGGTTCGTCCATCCTTGTAGAGCCCCGCGTGCAAGGATAAGGCTATTACTCTGAGACATCGCCCGATATCCCAGGGTCACCGTTAAAGACACCTCACCCAGGTGCCATGCAGCTTTCGGCACGGTTCGCACACCTTCGCTTAGGGGTTATTCCTTCGGGACCATCTCTGAACAATTGTCCGCGACTGCTTATTAATTATTGTACCCATATTCAGCAGAAACCCTTGGTACGGGGACCCTCTATCCGCAACCCGAGGACGCGTTCGGTGGCTTTGTCATAAGCCCTTCGGTTCTATTCCAAGGGAATCGAAACCGAAACCGAATGGGGGCTCGTCCGGGATCGGACGATATATATATATATATATATATATATATATATATATATATATATATAATTTTCATCCTATGACCAAGCTACCGGACGCGTCCTCAGGTTGCGGATAGAGGGTCCCAGTACCAAAGGTTTCTGCTGAATATGGTTACAGTTATTAATAAGCAGTCGCGTACAATTGTCCAGGCATGGTCCCGAATCAATTAAACCCCAAGCAGAGGCGTAACAACTGTGCCAAAAGCTGAATGGCACCTAAGGGAGGTGTCTTAAAAGGTGACTTTGGGATACTGGGCGACCTCTCAGAATATGCAACCTTATCCTTGCATGCGGGGCTCTACAAGTATGGATGAAGTTTTTTCCGAACTGCTCTTGGGAAGAACAATGACACCACCGAATCACCCACAAGTTGTAAATGCCGTTCAAAACGATCAGACGCGCAGAGCACCCGACAGTTGGTCGGAAAACAGTGCCGATCAACCTAGAGTTCAGTGTGCTGAAAATAATCTAGATGGAAACACGACGACGAACCCACGAAACGCCCACACTGAGTCGAAGAATCAACTCAAGGATGACTCACTAGACCGCTACGATGCCAGGATTATCCCTGTTCACGGAGGCTTTAGAGCGTGTATGCAAAGTCTGTGGTGCCAAACACTCAGAGCTTTAGCACGTTTCGCATCAATCATTGCGAAATCAAGTCGCCTACCTCTCAAAAAAGGGATGTCTCCGCATAGCGCTTCCCCAACCGATGTATGAACAAGCCGCAGACAAAGAGAAGGAAGCGGCATTAAGACCAACCGCGGAAAACAGGATACCTCCCTTCGTGAGGATATCTCGGAAGAGTTCCACCTTTGGACCATCAATTGTTCAATTTATGGTGCTGTGAGAGCTTTGGCTAATTCAAGTTGAAGGCTAAAGTCGACGATGAATCAAAACACTAAAAGACACTTGCAGCAACTGAACAAGAAGATTGGATGGACAAGACAGAATGCGTCCCGTGTTCGGTGTGTGATTGATTACATAACATCTGGTAGACCGTTCTCGGAAAGGGTTCAAAAATTCGCCCAAGAACTGAGGATCTACCACCACACGCTAAACAAGTCAAATTTGCTGACAATCAAGTAAAAATCTGTAAAACAATCTGTAAAACAATCTGTAAAAATCCACTCAACCCAACGAGGTAGAGATTTTTTGGAGAAAGGTATACAAGATCCCGAAAACACTGGAGTTGAAAGAAGATACTCATAATATCATTCGCTTCAAGGAGTTTTGCGACAACCTCATAACATTTGAGGAGGAATGTCCATCAATCACAGCCCATTCCACAGTGGCTAGTTTTAGGACGCACTATACTCCTACGGAAAAAAGGCGACTTGTCCAACCCAGAGTATGACAGGCTAATAACGTGTTTGAACGAGTCTCTCCGAAGCAGATACAAGCATCTTCTTGGACAAATTTGATCTTCAAATCTGTCGGCGCTCAACACGGTAACTGCGACTAACATGCTTGCCATCCCGGTTCTTCTCTACTCGTTTGGGGTGGTTCAATGGAATTGTTCCGAGTACAGCTTACATCGTTTTTCAAATGGCAGAGATTCTCTCCTAAAAATGATAAGGAAACACGGGATAATTGGCAAAGGAGCGTTCCTTTCAAAGCCGCAGAGCAGGCGGTGCATTTTCTTGTTCAGTGACAGTTGGCACAATTTTTTAACCTCTGACTTCTTTTCTTCACCTTTCGAAAGTGAGGCATCTAGATGGAGTAATGCCCTTTCCTCACTTCTGACATTAAAATTCAGGCCAAGGGTCTCGGCCGCCTGCTCCGCGGCTTTGTAAAGGAACGCTCCTTTGCCAATCAACTCGTGTATCCAAACCATTTTTATGAGAGGATTTCTGCCATTTGCAACGATGTAAGCTGTACTTAGAACAATTCCATTGAACCGCCCCATACGAGTAGAATAGAACCGGGACGGCAAACATGTTAGTCGCAGATACCTTGTTCAACACCGACAGATTTGAAGACCAAATCTGTCGAAGAAGATGCTTGTATCTAATTCGGAGAGACTTCTCCACTGATATTACGCCCTGAATTCTGCTTTGAGGCACGCCCAGGTATTTATAGGTCTCTCCAGTGTCAACATGTCGAATAACACTTATATCAACAAACTCAGGGTCCTTGGGTACGCCAACAATCTTTCCTTTCTTCAGATGAATCTTGGCGCACTTACCCAATCTAAAGTCTATACCAATCTCTCCTGTGTACTACTTGACGATATTTAAAGCACTCTGAAGTTTGCTTTTACCAGGAGCATAGATCTTCAGGTCATCCATATAAAATACATGAGTGACCTTATGCTCACGATGAGTAGTGTCGCCGCAGAAGTATCCAGGAGAATTTCGTAGTGCGAGAGATAGAGGCAGAACTGTGATGCAAAAAAGCAGAGGGCTCATTGTATCGCCCTGTAAGACTCCCCTCTGGATGGTGACGTTGTTCGTCGTCAGGCGATAATTTCCAGATGAGATAGTAAACCTGGTTTTCCAAAGGGGCATCAATCTCTCTATGTATCTCACTATGTGTGGATGAACCTTTAAGCTGTCAATTAGCAGGTTCTCTCGGCAGCCTGCTACACCTTTTTTCGAGCCACGTTGTTTGCACATCTCTCTCCACACAGGCTCAATTTTTCGAACAATCCTGTTGTTTAGGACAGCTGTAAAGATTTTATACAGTGTGTTGAAACGAGTTATTGATCTGTAATTCTCTAGATTGGACAAGTTGCCTTTTTCGGTAGGAGTATAGTGCATCCTAACACCAGCCAATGCGGAATGGGCGTTTCCGACTTCACATAAGAGGTGAATATGCGGGCCAGATATTGGTGTGAAGAAGTAAACTTCTTCCACCAGAAGTTCTTGATAGCATCTGGTCCTCCAGCGAAAAAGTTCATCGTGCCCCTGAGTGCTTTTTTCACCTCTTCGGCTGTGATTGATGGACATTCCTGCTCAGATGTTAAGAGGTTATCCCAAAACTCCTTGAAACTGATGATATTGTCAGTATCTTCTTTCAACTCCAGTGTTTTCGGGATCTTGTATACCACTCTCCAAAAAGTCTCTACCGCATTGGGCTTGGGTGGATTTCTGACAGAAACAGGGAGATCGCTGAAGAGGCGGGATGGGTCAGCCAGAAACTGTCGATTCTTCCTGATCCATCTCTCCCTCTTCTGTATTCTCCTCCTTGTATCAGATAACAACCGTATTTTGTCAAGAATATGCTGCTTGATTTTCAGCAGCTTTGACTTGTTCAGCGTGTGATTGTAGATCCTCAGACATTGGGCGAACTTTTGAACCCTTTCCGTGAACGGTCTACCAGATGTTATGTAGTCAATCAGATATTGAACGCGAGACGCATTCTGTCTTGCCCATCCAATCTTCTTGTTCAGTTGATGCAAGCGTCTTTTGGTCTTTTGATCCATCGTCGGTTTTATCCTTTGATTTAAATTAGCCAAATCTCTCGCAGCACCATACACTGAGCAATGGATGGTCCACAGGTCAGATCTTGGGGCTTAGAAGGAACCTGCATGTTAATGTTCCTCCTTGTCCAGAAATCGCGATCAAGCAGCGGTCGGGGAAGCGTTCCGCGTACCGTGAATCGAAACGCTCTGGGTGTTTCTGGCACCACAGATTGTGCATTCGTGCCATAAAGCCTCCGCGAACAGGGATAATGTGGCATCGTAGCAGTCTAGCAAGTCATCCTTGAGTTAATTCGTCTACTTAATGTGGTCGTTGTGTTTCCATCTGAATTATTTTCTCGAACTCTAGGGCGATCGGCGCTTCTTGCCGACCCATTGTCGGGTGCTCTGCGCGTTCGATCGTTTTGAACCGCATCTACAACTTTTTGGTGGTTTGGTGGCGTCATTGTTATTCCCACGAGCTGCTAGGAAAAGGGCTCGTCCGTCCTTGTAGAGCCCCGTGTGCAAGGATAAGGCTGCATATTCTGAGAGGTCACCCGGCATCTCAGAGTCACCGTTTAGGGGCATTCAGCTTTCGGCATGGTTGCTACGCCTTCATTTGGGGTTAATTCCTTCCGGCCATCCCTAGACAATTGTCTGCGACTGCTTATTAATTACTGTAACCATATTCAGCAGAAACCCTTGGTACAGGGATCCTCTATCCGCAACCCGAGGACGCGTTCGGTAGCTTTGTCATAGGCCCTTCAGTTTTATAAATATATATAATATAATAAATAGGTGATTGTGTTCGAGGGTGAATGTTGCAGCATAAGCTGCAGGCGAATTATGCAATCAAACGTGTTACCAATCACCTACGCGCACGTGTATCACACGCTATTTTTTGCAACACCCGTCCGAAAAAGTTGTTAGGATGTGGTAACGAAAAATACTAATTTTATATTGTATAGAGTGAAGTAAAGAAATTTAAACAAAAATGTTTGAAAAAACAATTGAAAAAAATGTTCTGCACAAAAGTTTTTTGCAAAAAGATTTAAAAAAAAAAAATTTCTGGAAAAAAAATTTGGTGACAAAATTTTTTTGGAAAAAAAATTATTTAAAAGAATGCTTCAAACTGTGCATGCGCGAAAATTGTTTCGCGCACAGTCTACTCAAATAAGGTCCTTTGGGCACCATTTACAAGCATGAAAACTTCAACTTTTAAGGTGGGTGTTGCAAAAAAATATATATATACCGTAGCCTAATTTTACGTGAAAAAGTTTCCAGCGATAGGTGCAGAGCGTGTCATGAACATTCCGAGTACCTAGAACAAATATTATGCATGTGTCCCACTCAGGCGGGAACGACATTACAGACACAATGCGGGCCTAAGAGTGCTTTATTAGTAGAAATTTAATTTGTTTTCGGAAAGAATCAATAGATTTATATGTTAAGTTCTATATTTATTAAAGTCTTCTTTAACGTTAAACAGGATAAGAGTAGGCTTAGAAAAATATGAAACAAGTGTGTTTGATATCCAAGTATTTTTGGGAGCATTGATTAAGTTGAGTATTATAGTTTCACAATTTGTGTTCAGCTATTATTGAAATTACGGAATGCTCAGGTTAGAGCGTAGCAAACCCATCTTTGGCATGCCTTTTTCCGATACTTCAGTTTGACAACTTCTTTTTTTGGTAAACAGCTTTTCATTTCTGTTCAACGTTTTCGCTTTGGAATATGTGTTACCAATTTTTTTCCGTTGGTCCGTAAATATATTGTAGCCTGCAGTGTGTTGTGTAGTGTGCATTTTTAATATGGATAAAGTGAGTCTTTTCTCGAGAGTAGGGTTGCCACCTAGGACGGTTAGACCGGCGCCAAATGCGATAATTTGATAAGAACAGCATCAAAAATCTGTAAGCGCTACAAATTACAATTAAAAATGATGAAACTTGGCACAGAGAAGGTTTAGGTATTGCTCAATATGAATCTGCTGCGAAATTTTGAAATTCAAAATGGTGGCGGCAGTACAAGCGACCAAAGTTGGGTAGTTTCGGTTTTTTCGAAAAAAATTAACTTTATACCTGCACAGTTGGATGTGAATCAAATTTTTAAAAATGTCAAACTTTTTATTTCATATCTATGATATTGTTGATGGCGAGTCTCAATTCAGATTTTCAAAATTCAGAATGGTAAAAATCTGTACATCGGAATTTTTTGGGGCTCTGATTCCGAATATTTGGTCAGATTTTCATCATTCAAAATGTCGGATCTAATATGGCGGATGAAACACTTGGAAAATCTATAAATGATTCTAAAAATCAGTACCCTGGGATTTTTGGGGCTCTGACTCCGAATCTTGGGCCAGATTTGCATAAGTCAAAATAGCCGATCCAATATGGTGGACAAAAAGTTTGAAAAAATTATACATGTTTGTGAAACTCAGTAACCAGGGTTTTTTTAGTCGCTTATTAGTCAGATGTTCAAAGTTAAAAATGGCTGATGACAAATTGTGGACTGAAAGTTTGAAAGGCTTATAAATGTTTATAAGGAAGATTTTTTACTCATTTAAAATCAAAGTCGAATTTAAAATAATACTCGTAATCAGCGTCCCAAAAATACCCCGGGTATAGATTTTCACGAATATGTAGAAATTTTTCCATTTTTTCGTCCGCCATATTTGATCAACCATTTTGGATTATGAAAATATCGTCTAAGATTCTGAATCAGAGAACCAAAGAAAATCCCAAGTACTGATTTTCACAAACATTTATAAATTTTCGCAGTTTTTCGTCCCCCATGTTGAATCAGTCATTTTCAATTATCTAAATCTGACCCAAGATTCGGAATCTGAGCCCCAAACAATCCCAAGGTACTGATTTTTACAAAAATGTATAAATTTTCCAAATTCTTGTTCGGCAATAATTGATCAGCCATTTTTAATTTCGAAAATGGGACTTAAGATTCGTATTCAGCAACTTAAAAATTCCCCGTACGCAAACCTCCATGAGTTCTACTTTTTAAATTCTCATTATAATGAGAAGGTATTGATTTTATGTGAAAAATGACTTTCGTGGATTTCATTAAATGTCGACGTTTTGAGACCCCCTGAGTCAGAAAAAATAGTTTTTACGTTGGTTTCTGTCTGTCTGTCGTCGTTGGCTTTATACCGGATAACTTTCGAAATATTAATCGGATTGGACTGTGCTTTGGCACACAGTTTGTGGGACCAAAAAGAGAGATCGAGTTCGTTAACCAGCTATTTCGGAATTCTATGGAAGGCTATCCATAGTTCTCAAAAATTCAAACAATTTATTTCGATTGACATTTTTCGATAAAATGAAAATTTACACAGTTACAGCATTTTCAAAATCCAAAACAAGAAACAAAAATTAACATTTTCAGCCAAAAAACGCACGATATGAAAAAATGTCAAGAAGAGAAAAATGTTTCTTTTTTTTTTTGCACGTTCTACAAGAGTATCATAACAACTTTCTGAATTTTCTTGAAAAATCGAAAATTCACATTTTTATTGCACAAAAAATAATGAAAAATCAAAAAATTTAATTTTACGATCAAACTATGCAAGATACGATAAATCCAAACAAAGAAAAAAAAAGAGTTTTTGATTCCTTACCTAGAGGTAAGCTGGGAACTGGCAGATCGGAAAATAGGAACTTTCTATCTAATTCAACGCTGCTGAAGGTTGGTGACCTTCTCAGCATAAAACATCAAACAATTTCGACTCTCTCGGTTTCCATTCCCTACCTCCACCCCCCCACCGTAATCTTAAGGTAAGAGTATTACGAGAAACTACGCACGTAAAAAAACTAGATATTCTATGTGTATCAGAGACAAAGAAAAAGGGTTGCGAAAGTGGAAACATAGAAAACAGGGTGTTGAAAGGCAGTTTTGAAACATGGTCAGGAGTAGATAGCGAATCACATTGTAGTCGATTTGATTATGAATGAAGAAGCAAGACAGCATCTCAAAGATCAAGGAACAAGAGATGTCAAAGACGCCTTCTGGGACACTTTAAATTGTACAATAAGTACTTGCGATCATGGTGAAAGAATCATTCTGCTAGGAGATGTGAACGGATGGGTCGGTGTCCAACGTCAGGGTTCAGATACAGAAAGGGTGCTAAGTAAGTTTGGGGATCCAAGAAGAAAAAATTGTAACAGGGAAAAATTAGTTAGCTTATGCTTAGAGAAGGGCCTATTTATTACAAATACTTGGTTTCGACATAAAATGATCCACACTTACACCTGGTGTAAAGGAAACAACCGCAGTACACGGAGAAAAAAATCGCACTGTTATAGTAGGCTGAGCTCTTAATATTACAGCACGGAACTTCATGTGCGAAATCGGTATGAACTCCTACCAATATTGGCATCAGGTTAGACGATTTTAGCATTAAATGGCTCATACCATGAAGAAACTTTGCCTTACTACGGTTGTAAGAAAATCCATCCTCTTAGAGTATGAGTACTCTTGCAAAAGCGATGTTAGGCCACGCGTACCGGTGCTTGCTGTGAAGCTAGGTTCGTAAGTAGGCGTGGCCTAATATTTCTTTTGTAAGAGTACTCATACTCTAATAGAGTGAGTTCTTTACAAATATAGCGAAGCGAAGTTCGAGCTATTGTCGCGAGGGATAACGGCTTCAAAAGCTTTGAATGAAACCTGCGACAAAAGCATGACTAGTGTTCTTACTATTATAGCCATATTTTTTTCTCCGTCTATAATTGACTTCTTTATTGCGGATGAAAAGGCTAAGAGAACTAGTAAAAGATACAAGAGTCATGATGGACTCTGAATGCAATACTGACCATAACCTTTTAGTCACCGAAATAAACTTAGCGCGGGCATAAAGGAGAAAGAGAACCAAACAAAATTCCAATGTCCATTTTTTAATAATCACTTAAAAATTTATCATATATATGTTCCAAAAATGACAGATCCTTTTTTTCTCCCAAATTTAGTCATTTTTGTCTAAGGACATAGAACGTAACATATGGTCGTTGCGAAGCGCGACGACCAAATTTCGTGCCGCGAGCGCGCTCAAACTTTTGAGTTTCTACCATACGATTAACAGAAATGAGCGTGGAGCGCGAGGTTTACATAATTTTTAAACGAAACATCGACCGCGAGGCGCGAGTGTCTTGATGAGAATGTGTTCCTTAAGGTCGGTAGAACCTTAAGTAAATTAGTTCTTCTTTTTATGTAAAACTGACATAATTAAACGAAAATCAGGCCATAACGATGACACTTACTAACAGCCCGCGAAGCGCGCAATAACGAGCACACGAAGTGTGAAAACCTAGAGGAACTGAGCTTAAAGTGTCAGGTAAATGCGTCCGAGTGCGTAGCGCGAGGTGAATACATTATCGAGCGCGAAGCGCGAGATCCAACAGGTGAGCGCCCTAGGCGAGTGAAGCGAGCCGCGCACAAAGCGCGCGATGAGAAAGTGCCCGCGGGACGGGTAGATTTTTTTACTAACGTTTATACGCTTTTTCATTATTTGAACAGACTCGGATTCAGCGTATCTAAACCTTCGTTGTACTAAGTTTCATTATTTTTAATTGTAATTTGATGCTATTACAGATTTTTGACACCGTTTTTGCCAAATTGTCCCACTGTGCGGCGCAAACGTCTTGAGGCCAGCTGCGTCTGCCGGGGAAGCGCGTAAATGCCGAAGGAACTCATGAAATGCGGCTACGAAAGTTCAAACTGACATATAGGTAGAGAACATTTTTAACCTTAATTTTGTTTTTTTAAAAGTTTATCAACAAAACAAAATATGATAAAGTTGAACGTATGCGATTTACATCCTACCATGATACATTAAAAAATGGTGTTGAATCCCCCCCCCCCCCCACCTGTCAAACGAGCTGCCGGCTAAGGTCTGCGAGAAAAGTGGCAACCCTATTCAAGAGTTTCGCAAAAACTTTGTCACACTTATGGCACTCTTTCTACTCTCTTAAGTTTGAGCGAGACGAGAATATGACTTAAATAGTAAAACTAACGCCATCTGACCCTGTCGGGGTTGACCCCAGCCCGCAATGGAGCTTCGCCACTGGATCCCGTTACAAATTTGTACTAGCACTATTATCCAACATTCATTCTGCTTGGGATCCATTTGAGCCTCTATGATTTATCATGAAAACAGAATGTCATACGTCTGGGGACAGGGAATTTGCAGAATTAAGGAAAATTCGGCTTTTTCTCAGCATTTTAAAGACAAAAATGTTTTTTTATGAGCAGGATACATGGGAAAAGTTGTATACTGCATCTATATATGTATGTACCTGTGCACTGCAAGCTAAAAGAAATTTGCGAGAAAAAATAAAAAAAAATTGACATATCACTCAACAGCGTTTCTCAAGATTATCGTACAAATAAAAAAGAGTTACACAAATGTAACTTTCCAAACAACTTGGACATCAGATACAATTGCAACACAAAGATATGCATTTATAATCCTACTTTTATCACGTTCAATATTCAATAATGATCTTAATAAAGATTAAATTCAAACTATAAATCTATTGACACTTACCTTTTTATTGAGTATCACGAAAACCACATTCTTACACGTAAAATTATTCAAATTTCTTTACATATGTTCGGTAATTTTTTCACCAACTGTTAACAATAATGGAATTCAGCCAATTTTTAAACTTTCCCAAAACGTTAGTCAATTTTTCATAAAAAATGTAGAATTTTTTTACCCTAAACTTGTAGTCGTAAGCCCGAATAATTCCCTACTACTGAATCTTATGGAAATATAAGTAAATTTATTGAATTTTTCACGAATTTGGGCCACTTGAATAAAAAATGTCATTTAGAGAAAAAATGTTTAACTTTTACATTCCGATCTCAAATTCGTGATCATAAACCTGAAAAAACCTTAGTTCTGAGTCTCATCGAAATCATTAAAATATATTTGAAAAATTATTTCAATTTGTGCGATTTGGATGAACAAAACCAATTTTAAATTTCATTATTTTTGACCTCAAATTGGTGAACAAAAAACCCGAAACAACCGTTAGTACTGAGTCGCATGGAAATCAGCTAGTTTTTCAAATTTTAACAAATTTTGGCCATTTGGATAAAAAACGTCACTTTTTTAATTCTGACCACAGTTTTCCCTACTAAAAAAAAGATTCAGGAATCATCAGAAAAGAGACAGGACTTCTGACCATTTCCGTTCAGTTTTTTTACGTTTCTAGGCGGAAATTGTCAGGAAAAGTCAGAATTCGTGATAAAATATTTTGAAATCGTCGAAACGTTGGGATCGAATGGTTAGGGTTCCATGAATAGAATTATAGAATTATATTTCCCAGATTATTTATATTCATTTATGCAAAGTTCCCTGTTATTTATATTTAGTTACTAATACATGACTTTGAAGGTGAATCCGAAAATATCAATTTTGACATATCTCTTTCTCTTTATAAGACTTTAGTTTATTTACTTTAGTTATCCTAAATTCGAAAATTTTAGGAAAATTTTTAGGAATATGAAATCGTTAAAATCCATAGATTGTAAATTTTAAACTTTTGCATCAGTACGTGCAACACTGACACATAAATATTTTAAATTTGTATTTCTTTTCCGATGGTCTAACGTACCTGCAGTCCTCGGCGATGAACTACCCGATAGGTAGTGAATTAAAATATCTACAGATTGGTCCAGGTTTTCAGAAATAATCGTCAGAACTTCTGACTGTTTGTGTCGATTCGTATCTTTTTTTAGTAGGGTTGTGATCAGAAACCCAAAAACCCCCTAAAAATGTGTCACATAGAAAAGCGTGACTTTACTGCATTTTTCAAAAAAGTCTGTCATTTTGACCAAAAATGTAGAATTTTTATTTCTTCAACTAATATTTGTGACCAGAAATCAAAAAACCTCACCAGTATTGAGGATCATAGAAATCCGTTAGTTTTTTCAATTCTCCAGAAATTTTCCCCACTTGAACAAAAAATTTCAAATTGTTTAATTCTGACTCTAAATTTGTGCCCAGAAACTAGAAGAGGCTCCCAGTAATGTGCTCAAGCTCTAACCTCAAAGTCGAATCACCTTATTTTACTAAATAAATACTAAGAAGAAATATTTTTTAGATACTATCCCTACTGAAAATCTGCATTCGTATTTGCGCTCGCATTTTCAGGCGCATATAAGAAACCGAATTTGCGGTCGCATATTTAAAGAAACAAAGTTTATTGAAATACGTAATAAGCTTGCCTGCAGTATATTTTTAAAGTACATTTTCAAAGTCAAGGCAAATTTTAGAAGCGTTATATAATTTTTCGTAATGCGGCCGAAAATGCTGTTTCTTATACGCGCCCGAAAATGCGGATTCAGATTTTCAGTAGGGTAAGAGGTACTCCTTTATTAAATAAAAGTGTGTATGTAGAGGGAAAACCGGTTTAATTAAATGATTTTTTGATAAAACGAAATTTTCGAATGATAAACAACAACCTGAACATTCGAAAATTTCATTTTACGCAAACATTATTACCGCTTTATATTGAAAAAATATTCAATTCTAGTAGTCCCAGAGCTGGTGAAATTTTTTCCGGCTGATTTTTAAATGGCTGAAAAAATTATATAATATAGCCTCGGATGGGTACAATATGAAATCGAGTGACTGCCAGCTCGAATCCGTTGCGTTTGTTAATAAAAAAATTGTTTATAGCGTTTTTTGAAATATAGAACCGACCAATCTCGTTATGCATGAAAATTTGTTAACATATAGTAAAAACATTGCTTAAAACGATTTCAAGTGACTGCCACTCGAAATCCGTTGTTAAGTCGTGACTGCCAATCAAAAATCGCGGAAACTCTTGTTGAAAATTCGGCTGATTTTAAAATGCACGAACAAAACAAAAAAAATTAATTAAAGGCATAAGAAAAATATTCCCGAGTGACTGCCATGTCAAAGCCGTTGTTTTCTACTGACTGCCAGCCCCCAAAGTCCGCGCCGCATCGTCCGGACCGTGCTGCATCGCTCTGTTCGCGCTGTATTTTTCAAAAAGGTCAAGGTCATTCTTGAAGTAACTTTCAACGAGGAATCCAGTGGTGACCTTGAATTTGACCTTAAGTTTGATCTTCAAGGTCATTTCAAGGTCAACTTTTTTTTCAAGTGGGAACCCCTATTTTTGACAACGGCAATCGAAAGAGCGGGAGATTTTGCGTCCAAACATGTACTCAGGTTATAGGTCAAGGACGACCTTGAACATCACCTCAAGCTCAAGGTCAATTTTAAAGTCACTACTGGATTCCTCTTAAATGTTACTCCAATAATGACCTCGACGGTTTTCGTAAACACCTCAGCCTGATAACTGCGCCTTATAACCTTCAGCTGGAGTTCAAGGTCACCCTTGATCCATGACCTGAATACATTTTTGAACGTAAAATTTCCCGCTCTTTCGATTGCCGTTGTCAAAAGTAGGGGTTCCCAATAGAAAAAACAAAGTTGGCCTTAAAATAACCTTGGAGGTTAGGCTCAAGGTCAAATTAAAGGTCAACACTGGATTCCTCGCTAAAAGTTACTCCAAGAATGATCTCGAGATTTTTCGTGAAAACCTGAGCCGCAGCAGTACAGATTGGACCCCCCCCCCCCCCCATACCTGGTTCAAGCCTAATAACCTTCAGCTGGAGTTCAAGGTCACCCTTGACCCATGACCCAAGTATATTTTTCAACGTAAAAGTTCCCGCTCTTTCGATTGCCGTTGTCAAAAATACGGGTTCCCACTTGAAAAAACAAAGTTGACCTTGAAATGACCTTGAAGATAAAACTTAAGGTCAAATTCAAGATCACCACTGGATTCCTCGTTGAAAGTTACTTCAAGAATGACCTTGATCTTTTTGAAAAATACAGCGCGAACAGAGCGATGCAGCACGGTCCGGACGATGCGGCGCGGACTTTGGGGGCTGGCAGTCAGTAGAAAACAACGGCTTTGACATGGCAGTCACTCGGGAATATTTTTTTTATGCCTTCCATTAATTTTTTTTGTTTTGTTCGTGCATTTTAAAATCAGCCGAATTTTCAACAAGATTTTTCGCGATTTTTGATTGGCAGTCACGACTTAACAACGGATTTCGAGTGGCAGTCACTCGAAATCGTTTTTAGCAATGTTTTTACTATATGTTAACAAATTTTCATGCATAACGAGATTGGTCGGTTCTTTATTTCAAAAAATGCTATAAGCAATTTTTTTATTAACAAACGCAAAGGATTCGAGCTGGCAGTCACTCGATTTCATATTGTACCCATCCGAGGCTATATTATATAATTTTTTCAGCCATTTAAAAATCAGCCGGAAAAAATTTCACCAGCTCTTGGACTATAGTCATCGAATTCATTTCAAATCGGACAGCCTGAGCATGCATATATATATCGGTTTCAGTTTCGATTCCTTTGGAATAGAACCGAAGGGCTTATGACAAAGCCACCAAACGCGTCCTCGGGTTGCGGATAAAGGGTCCCGGTACCAAGGGTTTCTGCTGAATATGGTTACAATAATTAATAAGCAGTCGCGGACAATTGTCCAGGGATGGTCCCGAAGGAATAACCCCCAAGCGAAGGCGTGAGAACCGTGCCGAAAGCTGAATGACACCTGGGTGAGGTGTCTCTAACGGTGATTCTGAGAAATCGGCGACTCTCAGAGTATACAGCCTTGTCCTTGCATGCGGGGCTCTACAAGGATGGACGAACCCTTTCCCTAGCTGCTCGTGGGAACAACAATGACAACACCAAACATAATTGTAGTAAGTGCGGTTCAAAACAATCGAACGCGCAGGGCTCCCGAGAATGGGTCGGAAAACAATGCCGACTACCCTACAGTTGGGGGAGCCAATCAAGACGGAGTCAATGCGATTGACCGGCGGAATCTTGTTACTTTCAAGTGGACGGATCAACTCAATGACGGCCTGCTGGAGTGCTACGATGCCAGTATTGTCCCTGAACGAGAAGGTTACATGGCACGACTGCATGCTCTGTGGTGCGAGAAACACCCAGAGCTCTCAGACTTTTCGCAACAACGTCTGCGAAACCATGCCGAGAACCTCCGGAAAAGTGGTTATATAAGAGGAGTGCCTACTCAACCGCATCCAGAACAAGCCGGCAACAGAGAAAGAGAGGCGACACTAAGACCAACCGCGAACAGGCATCCAATAGCGGAAGAACGATGCTTCAGGACCCGGAGAAACATCAACATTCAGGTTTCTCCCAAGCCCAAAGATCTGACTGAATTGGATGATGAACTTCGTGGAGATTTTTCCGAAGAATCCGACCTCTGGACTATCAGTTGTGGTGTGTACAATGCAGCGAGAACTTTGGAAGATGCAAGCCGTAAAACAAAACCAACGGTTGATCATAAGACCAAAAGAAGAATGCATCAACTCAGCACAAAGATAGGCTGGGCTAGACAGTACGCGTCCCGCATTCAAAGTGTGATTGACTACATAACATCTGGCAGGAATTTCACTGCCAAGGTTCGACGGTTCGCGCGCGAACTGCGGATCCCTCATCACACAATCAACAAATCAAAGCTAATGACCATCAGACAGCATATTGTTGACAGAATACGAATACTATCTAACGCTAGGAGAAGTCTAGAGCGGAGAGAGAGGTGGGTCAGAGAAAATCAACAATTTTCATCTGATCCATCTAAACTCTTCCAAGACCCTCCAATTACTGTCGACCATCCGCCCAAACCAGAGGAGGTCGAAGCATTTTGGAGAGAAGTCTACGAGGTCCAGCATCCACTTCAAAAAGACTCAAAGAACATAAATAGCTTCAAGGAGCTGTGCAATGTCCTCATAACACCTAAGGAAGAATGCCCACCTATCACTACCGAGGAGGTGAAAAACGTATTAAGAGGCATGAAGAACTTTCCCGCTTCGGGACCAGATGGTATCAAGACCTTCTGGTGGAAGAAGTTTCCTTCTACCCACCAGCATCTGGACCGAATTTTCACCTCATGTCTAAAGTCGGAAGAGCCTATTCCGGAGTGGTTGGTGGAAGGGCGCACAGTGCTCCTGCCTAAGACGGGCAACTTAGCTGACCCTAAGAATTACAGGCCAATAACTTGTCTGAACACACTGTATAAGATCTTCACAGCCATCCTAAATGATAGGATTCTTCGGACAATTGAACCTGTGTGGCGAGAGATGTGTGAACAACGTGGCTCGAAGAAAGGCGTAGCAGGATGTCGGGAGAACCTGCGCATCGATAGATGTGTTTTAAAGATGCAGCATCCTATCAACGATCTCTATCCATGGCCTGGATAGATTACCGAAAAGCTTTTGATTCAACCTCCCATAGACTTATCATCTGTCTGTTGGAAAGCTTAAATGTTCATCTACACATCGTGAGATGCATAGAGAGATTAATGCCGCTTTGGAAAACCAGATTTACCATCTTATCTGGAAAATATCGTGTGATCACTAACAGTATCACCTTTCAGAGAGGTGTGTTTCAGGGCGATACCATGAGCCCTCTCCTCTTTTGCCTCACATTATTGCCACTATCTCTCGCACTTCGCCATTCCGAAGGGTACCTCTGCGGCAAACCTGGAAATCGAAAGCATAAGGTAACTCATGTATTTTACATGGATGATCTTGAGCTCTATGCTAGAAATCAAGAGATACTACATCTAGCTCTAAAAATTGTCACAGAGTACACTCAAGAGATTGGAATGGAGTTCGGGTTAGAGAGATGCGCCAAGGTTAATTTGAAGAAAGGAAAACTTAACGGCATCCCCGAAGATCCTGAACTCGTTGACAGAAGCGCTATACGACACCTTTGCGCTGGAGAGACCTATACATACCTGGGCGTGCCACAAAGCCGCATTCAGGACGTGACATCTATAAAGGATACTCTCCGATGCAGATACAAACGTCTCCTCCGACAGATATGGTCTTCCGAACTGTCGGCGAGGAACAAAGTATCTGCAACGAACATGCTTGCCGTCCCAATAGTACTCTATTCATTTGGAGTAGTTCCATGGACGAAGGACGAGCTCAGATCCCTCGATATCGGGTCCCGAAAGGTCATGCACATGAACAAAAGCATGCACCTTAAGTCTTCTGTTCCACGACTTTACATCTCATGCCGTCAAGGTGGTCGTGGAATACTGAATCTTGGATGTCTTCACAACAGGATTATTCTGGGTACAGCACATATTGTCGCAAATGGACAAGATCCTCTTCTTAAAATGGTCAGAAAACACGAAGAAGTAGGCAAAGGGGCGTTTCTTTACAAAGCAGCAGAAGAGGCTGCTGAAACACTCGGCCTTGACTTCAATATCAGGGGTGAGCGAAATGCATCAAATCTTATCCATCTTGAATACTCACTCCTGAAGGCCCGGATTAAGAAAGCACAGGAGAAAAACTTCCGCGAAGAGCTCCTCGACAAGAAGATGCACGGCATCTTCCACAAAAATGTGGAAGATCAGTCGATGTCGTATGAGCTGACGTTTGCTTTCCTTAGATCACCCGGATTGAAGTCGGGCACAGAGGGCTTCATTTTGGCATGTCAAGATGGTGTCATTTCCGCTCTAGCATACCGTCGCCACATTTTGAGCCAAGATATTCCCGATGATAGCTGCAGAGCGTGTCATGAACACCCCGAGCATCTAGGACACATACTATCTAGTTGTCCAGCTCATGCGGGAACAACCTACATCCAAAGGCACAATGCGGCACTGAGAGTGCTATATTACCATCTCTGTCACTCTTACGGCATTAGCCCAAATACCTCTCCGCTGAACGCCCCTAGAGAAATAGAGTCAATTGTCGAGAATGAGAAGTGCCGCATATATTGGAACTTCATATTCTCGACCATTGTTGCTGTTGCGCACTCGAGGCCTGACATGGTTCTTCTTGACTTCGAGAAACGAACCATGTTCGTTATCGAATTTTCGGCACCAGCGGACAAAAACGTCACAGCGAAGGCGAAAGAAAAGAAAAAAAGGTATACAGACCTTATGAGGGAGTTGCGACGGTTATACCCGGAATATTCTGTTAAGCTAATCGTCCTGATCATTGGCGCTCTTGGAGGTGCCAAGGTTTCACTTGTTAATAGCCTGAAAAGCATCCCTGCGTGTCAACAAAATGCTGAGACACTTGCAGGGAGAATGCAGAAGGCGGTCGTCCTTGGGTCGCTCCGTGTCCTCAGGGTGCACGAGACTTTCGCCGGATCATCGTATTGAGTTCGCGCAGACTGTAACCACCCATCTCACGGTCGTGAGACGTGGTTACAGCTGAAATTTTACCGCGATTTCGCTGGGAGCGGGTGCAATTTTTTTTTTTTAGATTAGCACCCGCTCCCGGCGAAATCCTGCGGTTGTCCTTATGACAAACTTTTAACTATATATATACACAGTGAGGCCAAATTCATAGTAGTCATACCAATAAGTGCGAAAGAGATGCTGTTATGCGCCATCTACTAGTGTCTAACTTGCACTCACGCTTCTCTATGACTACTATGAAGTTGACCTTACGGTATATATGTTGTAGCCCAGTAGCCGACCCAGTCGGTTAGGCGACTCGCTGGCTAGTCGGCTAATGAACGCTGAGTATCCGACTGTATACCTGCACCTGCTCACGTTGGCCGCTCTTCGCATGACCAGCGGCCAGTCGTCTATTGTACCAAATGAACATGAATAAAACGAAAGATTTAAAGAAAATCATTTTTTTTTATCTTTCTTTTTTCAAAGTTCAAATTTTATGTCGTCTTTAGGGTAAATCTAACTCAAAATTGTCCTGAACTTTTATGACTACTTGAGGGCAACTTGTATGATAATTGTATTATATTATTGTATTTTATTATGTTATGCATTATTATAAGATTATATAAGATTATTATGTAATTATAATATTATAATATTAATAAACATCAACTCACATCAATAATAATATAAATAGTAAGTCAATTATTTATTATATTGATATTATATCATATATTATTTGAATATTATTAAACATCAACTCAAATCAATATTTATTGAATAAATTATATTATTATTAATGTTTAATGTAGGAAATTAAATTTCGTCGACTCAAAAATAGAATTAAAGTTCGATTTTGAACTATACAGAATTGTCAGTATAAATTTAACAATTTTATCAGGTCTCGAATAAAAAAGCCCTGAAAAAAAGACGCAATATTCTTTTCTACTTTTCCTTGCCCATTTTAAGAATCGGAGAATTTTTATTTAAGATTTTCTTACTAACAAACTTCATGTCCCAACACTATATAAATTAAATTATGAATGGAATAAAATTTCTAGTGAGAACTCTTTTTATCATTTTTTACACAAAGTATTGCATGGAAAACAAATGATAAATCTCAATTCTTAAAATATGTGATGAATCGTTCGCATCGTCGTCTGCTGGGCTGAAACGCTCTAGTCCAATAGACGACTGGCCTCTGGTCTGCGAAGAGCGGCCAACGTGAGCAGGTGCAGGTATACAGTCGGCTACTCAGCGTTCATTAGCCAGCGAGTCGGCTAACCGACTGGGTCGGCTACTGGGCTACTATATATATAATCAAGTGGCCTAAAACATATGATGCTTATGCAAATCCACAGTTGTTGGCCAATCGGCACCCACATTTGCATACATATTCTTTGGGCTCCCGGACAGAAGGTAACCGTATTGGGGGGAAGGGGAAGCGGCCAGCTGTCACCGCGGGTGAATTCCGGTTAAATTTTAGGTTTAAAAATACATTTTCAACCAAGAAGCAACGATTTTTCAACGAAATAGTTCAATTTTCAATCAAAGATACGCATTTTTTTTCAAATTTTCAACAACAAAAAAAGATAGATTTACAACCAAAAATGGAATATTAAAATTTTCAAACGTTAATTTGCAACCGAAAAAGAGAAGAATTTAACTATTTCGTTGAAAATTCTTTTTTTCTTGCTTGAAAATTAAATTTTTAAACTGAATATTTAACTTTTCCACTTTTTATTATATATTTATCTTTTTTACTTGAAAATGCATCTATTTGGTTCAAAAATTTGTTTCTTCGTTGAAAATTAAACTATTTGTTTGAAAACTCATGTATTTTATTTAAATTTTGTTTGGTAGAAAATTAATCTTCTTGATTGACAATTCAACTACATGGTTGAAAGTGAAACAATTTTTTTTTAATTCAGTTTTCTGGCTGAAACCTCTTGATTTTATTTGAAAACGTTTTGGTTGAAAATTTTACTATTTTTATGAAAATTTGTTTTTTGGTAAAACATTACTTTTTACATTTAACTAAAAATTTCAATATTTCATTTTTGTCAAAAAATTTGTCTTTCTTAGTTGAAAATTCATCCCTTTTTTTGACATTTTGTGTTTTTTGGTAAAAAGTTGCGATTCTTGCTTGAAAATTTAACTACTTGGTTGAAACCTGAACTACTTTGTTAAAATTTTTTTTTTGCTGTAGATGCAACATTTTAGTTAAAAATTTATCTCTTTGGTTCAAAATAAAACTACTTTGTTGAATTTTATTATTAAAAATCATAAAAAATAGAATACATAAATTGGAATCGACTGAATTTGCTTGAATTGATTAAAATATCGAGCTTATTCTGAATTCGACATTTTAATCGATTTAAGCGAATTTTGTCTATTTAAATTATTGTATTAAATTTTTGTATAATTTTTAATAAAAAGTAGTCTCGATTATTAACTTGTAAATATATAATAAATTGAGGAAGCTTTTATACAATATAATACATAAACATAAAAAATAAATCTTTATAAACCACAGAGGATTCTGAAGATATAATTTTTTATATGTAATTGGACCAAATAATAAAGGGTAACTTTTCCATATCCTGCCCTTTTGGAAATCGGTAGTGTATGGAAAAGTGGTATTTTATTATTGGAATCAAAAAATTCTAATTATATTCAGAAAAAAAAATATATCTTTAAGGACCCCTGAGATTTAAAAGGATATTTTTCTTCTGTATTATATGATATAAAAAATTACTAAAGTTATGAAATAGTTAAGCAAGTCATGGAAATGAAGGTAAAAATAAAAGATTCGATGATTCTTTTTGAAACGTTTCGGTCACTGTTTTGGACCCTCATCAATCAGAAAAACATTTATTAAGTCTGTAAAAAACATACAAATAATGTAGAAATTATAATTATAAAACAGAATAAAGAATGAAATTTTTAATTTTAAATAAAAGAAAGAGAAGGGTTTTCTCATAAAAGGAGGCCCTCAATTTTTAAATCTATATCAAGCAATAAACATTGATAACAGCGAAGAAAACGGAAGGTCAATAAGGAAAACAGAAAAACAAACATACCTGGTACAAGTTAAAAATCGAAGTCGAAGTAAAAATCCAAGAGAAAGTGAAACACATTATTTAACAATAAATAAACATTAAGAGAAAACGAATGAAAATTTAATAAATAAGGGCGAAAGCCCGACATCTCGCTTGGAAAATGAAGACAAGTGACTGAGCAACTGAAGGAAATTACCATAGAAGTTGAAGAAAATTTCAAAATTAGTATTTTAGACACTCTTTTTATTAGATGTGAAGGTTTTGTAAAAATTGATTAGTATCAAAAGAAAACTTGGTCTGGTCGTTATCTGAATTTTAACTCTTTTCATCCTAATTGCCATAAAATTGGTTTAGTCACAGGTTTATTTTACAGAATTCTTACAATTTCAGATCAGGAATTTAGAATCAAAAACATAAATTTAATCAGATTTTATTTTGTACCTTGCGCCGTATTCCAAACAATTTAATTTCTTATTTTTAATGATATTTCTTACGAAATTTTGAATGTTGTTTTTTATTTTCTAATTTTCAATCAAAGAGATAAATTCTTAATCAGAAGAATACATTTTCTACCAAGACGGTTATTTTTTCTAACAAAGAAGATTAATTTCTAATAAAATTGTCTAAATTATCAAACAAATATTTGAAAGTTTGAAGGAATTTTAAACCTAATAGTTAAATTTGCAACCAAAGAAATAAAGTTTCAACAAACAATAATAATTTTAGACCAAAGAAGTTTAATTTTCAAGAAAATAGAAGAATTTTCAACCGAATAATTGAGATTTAAACGGAAGAAGATAATTTCTCAACCAAACATGGAATAATGAAACTTTCAGTTAAAAAAATTAATTTTCACTGAAAGAAAATTTTAACAAAATATTTAAATTTAAAAAAAAGAGGATTTTGAACTAAAGTGATGAATCATCAACCAAAAAGATTAATTTCAATCAATGTAGTTTAACTTTCTACTACTAAATAGTTGAAGTTCCAATTTAAAAAGATTTATTCTCAAATAAAATAGAATAATAATATAATAGATAAATATAATAATATATTATAATATGATATAATATAATATAATATCATATAATATAATGGTGCAATTTTTTACGAATAAAACAAAAACTACGCGTTCTATCAAAAAAATTCGGAAAGTTGTTGTGATAACCTTGTAGGCTGTTCAAAATGCAACGTTTTTCTTTCGTTGGCATTTTTCCGTCCATCTTTTTGAGTACTACTAATTTTGAGCTTCTTGAATTTTTATCTAAAATGGCTGGCTAACGAACTTGACCTTCATTTTAGCACTCTTGAAGAGTATACCGAAGCCCAATGCAATATATCAATTCTTTCGAATGTTATCTTGCTAACAAACTAAAAAACCACACACACAGAGGCACATTCGTAAAACCCTGTTTTCAGGTTCAGGGGGTTTCAAAACTTGAACATTAGACCAAAAAGAAGGGGTGGGGGGTTAAATTTTACAAAATGGAATACCTTCCCTGATGAGAATGTAAAAATATAAATTTTTACAAACAATACTTCTACAATTTGCATTAACGTTTCGACTTGTACTTTACTATAATTAAAAAAATATATTACACTTCTACCAAGAACTTTTGCTGTTATAATAAATTGAAAATTGAACAGTAATTGATTTTACAGGATGGTTCTGAATCTGTTCCAAATTAAGCAAGTTACAGATTTCAACGTTGAAAATATAAATTTTTTTATTTGAACTTTATAAACTATTCCTAATTTTTAAATAATTTCAAAATAATAGGTTAACAATTAACTGCCTCTATTTAATTCCAATTCCTATTCAAATATTGTTTCAATCTAAAATATTTCATTTTTAGCCTTTTAATTTGAAATTTTTTAATTAGGATGACATATTTTAAAACATTAGCAATATCTTACTTTTCATTAACCATGAGTGATTATAAATCAAATATATATAATGGGGTTGTTGCATATTTTCAAATATTTTTTTTTCCTGGTAAAATTAAAGGAACACCGAAAAAAGAATGTAACTGCGAAAGGAAAGTTTTTTTTCAATTAAGTTTAAATTTTTTTTTAATGTTTAAAAAGTATACTTTTTGAATTTTTGCGGGAAGTAGTTTGCAGGAAGTACTTCATTCTGATTAGCGTGGTTGTCCGGATGGTGACGGATATAATACGGCCGCTAGCGATTAAATGTGTAAACAGTAAATATAACCTAATGTAAACGTGTTTTAAAAGTAAAGAAAGGTCCTAAAAGATTTTTAAAATGCCTAGAATTTCACTAAAACCCGGCTTTATAAAGTGTAACAGTGCGAAAAGTTTGAATGAAACTTGGTATCTTTACCGGTTCTTTCAACGGCTTCTGCCCATTTCTTTTTCATTTCTGTGCCCATAGGCAACCTTATAAATATTTGATTTGGATTACTTTTGCTATTGCAGTTGCAATCAGGTATAAAACATTTTTTTAAAGGCTGCCATTATTATACATAATTGTGAAATGTATATGTTCCGAATATATGATTGACTAAAATTTGAGATTATCTTTGCAAACATCTCATTCTCACGCACTTCACTGATATTATGCATGACTATCTTTATCTAAGTTTTATATTTCAAGCAAAAGTGTATTTTTTTCAGTGAGATTTGGTTACGACTGGCTGCTGCTTTTCTATAATTTTAAGTGAACAAATATCTCTATTAGAAATTATAAATTGAATTTTCGCAAGCTGTCTGCTAGATACTTCGTTAGTCAATGTATCATTATGCTGATTGGTTACGCGCTTTTTGAAAAGTGACGTTTCAAGGTCATAGAGTATTTGAATAGGGATTTGGATACTTTTCTTTAAAAATTTTTATCTCGACAATGAAGTATTCAAAAAAATTTTTAAATGCATTAAAATTTGTAGAATGCTATGCAGTATTTAAGAAAAATATATAACCTAAAATGCATGCAACGATCTCATTATAAATATTATATAATATTAATAAATGAAGGGTAGAAATGCAAAAGGAGGCAAGCGCAAAATTTTCGAAATCGGGTTTATTAGCTCAAAAAATCAGATAAATTCTATTACACATGCCTGCCAAAGGATTTTTTTGGGGCATCATTTTTCAAAATTTGTGTTCTTGTGTTCACAGTCCGAGAACCTTTTCTAACCACAAAGTAAAAAATCAAATTTCATTTTTCTCGACACTGGCTAATTATTTTTAATTACTATTGGGTCCCTTCCGTTCAGCACTGAATAACCCAATTCCTCATTTTTTGGAAATATGCAAAATTATTACTGCTATCGTCATTATTTTGAAGTTGAAATGTCAGTTTTACACCATTTCGAAGTCATAATTGGATTTTCAAATTTCGCGAAACTGCATGATTTTTTTTAACAAACTTTTTGGAAATCAATTCGTCCATTCAATAGCTAGAATTCAAATTTTTAGTTTTTTCTTAAACTGCAAATTGACTCCACAATTAATGTTGAAAGATGTTAAAAGTCGATACGGACCCAAAATCTAACCTCGAAACATGACCTGTTTCATTCAATTTCTCGAAACGGGATAGCTTTTTGTGAGCAAACTTTTTTTAGTTTCTACCCTTCAAATATAAATATATAGTTTGATTATAATCAAACAGTTGAATTCTTAAGTCAAAAAGACGATTTTTTTAGAAGATAATTTAATTTTCAACCCGAAAGGTTGAATTTTCAACCTAATTTTCTACCTGAAAAATAACTTTTAAACGATTGAATTGAACGAAAAAGAAACGAATTCTCCACAAAATAGTTCAATCCTCCAATAATCCAATCATGCAATCCTCCAATAAAAGGGAATTTTTTTCAAAACTTGAATCGTCACAGTTTCAGTTTAAATGAGTAATTTTCAACAACAAAAAAACAATTTTCAAAAAATACATTAATTTGGAACTAAAAAAATATCAATTTTCAAGCAACAATGAAATATTTATTATAAAAATTTATTTCCAAAAAACAAAGAAATTAATTTTTATCCAAATAGTTGAATTTTCAGTTGAAAAAATTATTGTTTCACTAAAATAATGAATCTTCAAACAAAAAATGAATTTTCAACCAAATAGTTGAATTTTCAACTTTAAAGATGAATTTTCTAACAAGAAAGACAAGCTTTGGAGAAAATACACGAATTTTCAACTAAAAAAAGTGCTGCGACTGCTCTTATAGAAAATTCCGCAATAATAGACAGTTCGTTAATAGGCTTAAAAGAAAAATCAATATTAAACAGCCGTAATTATGTTTTACGATTCGAAAAAAAATTGATATGAAAGATGATTTATGTTAATTTTTATTAATGTATGATAATTTCTTCATAGAGAAAATTGATCAGAAAAGTTAAAAAATGCATACACGAGACAAAAAGAATACAAGTTTTAATTATATTCTATCCTCCGATAAAATGCGATCATTTCCAACGACTCTATCAAATTGTACCCTGTTTAACCAAGTGAGTAACAGGCAGCTGGCAGGTAAGCCACCTTTCATTGTAGTTCCCCAAATATAACAATTAGGGGGAAAGAGGGCATGAGCAATCTTCCACCTCATGTCTGATAAAACTTTGCAACACTCAATCGTTTTCAATCGTGCACACACGATCAAGAAACACGATTAGAAACAATACAAATTTCTTTCTGTCGTTCTAAATTGTTTTCAATTAATTATTTCTAGAAGGGATTTGTCAACAAAATTTTTTGTCTAATCGGTAAAATACGGGTCGTCTAAATTCATGATAAAAAACATGTTTTGTCCCGAAACGATTCTGCAACTTTAGCATCTACAGCCTGCCCGATTTAAAATTAATTTGGTCTAGTATTTCTCGTATTTATTGAGTAAAATGAGGCATTTGAATTTTGAGGTTAGAGCTTGAGTGGAATAGTAGGGTGGTCTAAATATGCATTGGAAACATTATTTTTCGAATTTTTATGCATATCGCCCAGAAATTTGTTGGAATCCACACAAAAATAAATCCATTTTTTCATTGAAAACATGATATTTAGAGGTGACTCAAGCCCCATGAAGTTCAACACGTATTTCCCATAAAAAATACGTTTTTCTACATTTTATTCAGAATCGTCAATATCTGCTGAATCGAGCTAAAACTCAAAATTTCTGTTCGCAATTAGCCATTAAATGCAAATAATATATTACTTTTTGAATATCACCCTCATAAGTACCTGTTTTATAGGGTCCCAAAAAAACTCCATAAGCGAAAAAATGGGTTTTGCGAGTCTTTGGCGCTAATTATGATTTTTTTACGTGTTTTAAATATGCAAATTGTTTCTTATACATAAAATACTACTTTATACTACTAATTAGATGTTCACATGAATTGTTTAAACAATTTATTATCGTTAATAATATTACTTTGAATAATGCTAGAGATTGCGGTTTTTTCTGACATTTTTTACTTTTTGTCCACTTTTCACTTAAAGTGAGTTAAAATTTGATTAAGTTCAGCAAAAATAATTGTTTAAACAAATTATTATTGTTTATAGTTATCTTCTTCTATATTAATACTACATAGTTGCAGTTTTTTCTGAAATTTTTAACTTCTGTCCGCTTTTCGATTAGAGTGAAGTAATAATTAATTGAAATTATTTTTAAAAAATGGTTTAAACAATTTATTACTATTTTTGATCATTTCTCTTTGCTAGTAGATAGTTGCGTTTTTTGTTAAATTTTTAGCTATTTGTCTATTTTTCACTTAAAGTGACTTAATAATTTACTGAATTTAACAAAAATTATTGTTTAAACAAATTATTATTGCTTATAACTATCTTTTCCTATAGTAATGATAAATAGTTGCTGTTTTTTCACTGAAATTTTCAACTTTTTGTCGAATTTTCACTTAGTGAGGTAATAATTAATGTAATTTACCAAAAATAGTTGTTTAAACAATTAATTATTGTTTACAACAATCTTTTCTTAGATAAGTGTTAGAAGGTTGCGGTTTTTTCTGAAATGTTTAACTTTGCTTTGCCTTTTTAGTTATGAACAAATAATAAATAAACATTATTATTAAACAATCTCTTTCTTTTTTGTGAATATATTTTTCTGAAATAGAACAGATATTTGTAAAACTGATATCTGACTTTAATTCCCTTCTTACTACAGACAAAAATCCGAAACAATATTTATCACAAGTGGTAACAGAATACCCTGACTGCAGTAAGTCTACCATGTTTAATGAGATGTTATAATCAATGAATTATTTAATTAAGACCTTTTTATCTCTATATATGTATCTTATCATCGGCAAGACGTGTTTTCTCCATGCAAGAAG